>JAMALG010000048.1:0-208323 GCA_023628115.1 Naganishia sp. PT2105A-2 | reverse complement strand
GAAGAGAAGAGAAGAGAAGAGAAGAGAAGAGAAGAGAAGAGAAGAGAAGAGAAGAGAAGAGAAGAGAAGAGAAGAGAAGAGACCGAGAGGAGAGGATGAAGCGGGGAAAGCGAGAGTTAGGACGAATGTTGCGATGGACAACGACTGGAGGGACGACTTGCAGCACCCATTGAACAAACGCTAATCCTCCGCCCTGCTCGCAGAGTCCATGGCCAAGAACCGACGACAGGCCTACGCCGTCGCCGAAAACGCCGGTCACCAAACCTCGGCCGAATCCTGGGGTACCGGTCGAGCCGTCGCCCGTATCCCCCGTGTCGGCGGTGGTGGTACCGGTCGATCCGGCCAGGCCGCGTTCGGTAACATGTGCCGAGGCGGTCGAATGTTCGCCCCGACCAAGACTTGGAGGAAGTGGCACGTCAAGATCAACCAGAACCAGCGACGATACGCCGTCGCTTCGGCTCTGGCTGCCTCGGCCTTGCCCTCGCTTGTTCTCGCCCGAGGTCACCGTGTCGAAAAGGTCCAGGAGGTCCCCTTGGTCGTTTCCGACGCTGCCGAGTCCCTCAACAAGACCAAGGCCGCCGTTGAGCTCTTGAAGGCCGTCAAGGCCTACGCCGACGTCGTCAAGGTCTCCAACTCGCGAAAGTTGCGAGCCGGAAAGGGCAAGATGAGGAACAGGCGACACAGGCAGCGACGAGGACCCTTGGTCGTTTACAACAACGACCAGGGTCTCGTCAAGGCTTTCCGAAACATCCCGGGAGTCGAGACCTGCAACGTCAAGCACTTGAACTTGCTCCAGTTGGCCCCCGGTGGTCACATGGGTCGATTCATCGTCTGGACCGAGGGAGCCATGAACGCCCTTGACGAGGTCTACGCTGCCAAGTCGGGCTACGAGTTGCCCACCGCCAAGATCGCCGCCAACGACGTTACCCGAATCATCAACTCGGATGAAATCCAGTCTGTCGTCCGACCCGCCGGTCAGCCCTTGGCCAAGAGGCCCTTCACCCAGAAGAAGAACCCCTTGAAGAACAAGGCCGTCTTGTTCCGACTCAACCCGTACGCCAAGACTTTGCGACGACAGGAGTTGCTCAAGCTCGAGAGGAAGCGAAAGGGTAAGTGGACGGCGCTATTTCAGAGAAGCGGCTTGCTAACGCTTTGTTAACAGGAGAGGTCAAGAAGTCCGTCCCCGCTGGCACTGAAGCCGGCGAAGCTTTCCTCAAGACCTTGCACGCCCTCTAAGCGTCCATTGAGGTTTTGACCGTTTCGTCGGAAAAAGCTCGCTTGCTCATGGGAGCCGATTGTCGCTAGAAAGGCGTTGTAGAGGCTGATACATGACCACGATGCCATGCACCTTTTCTTTCTGCTTGCTGCCTCGGTGTTAAACCATGCATTGCGTCGTCCTGACGATCTCGTGCTGTCCCATCGTTCTGTTTGAACTCCTTCCCTCTCGTCTGATTGACTGCAACACGGCGAGTGCCGCTGCTGCTCGGCGATCGCCCGCGTCATGTGAGACATGACCGATTTCGGGCGATGCATATCGCCATCCATCTGCTCGTCAGAATGTTGGTGCATCGTCGGACGGCCCATCGATATCATGCTCCTCACTCAGCTGTCCCGCAGCCTGGTTTGTCCGGCACGAGGCATCCGCCGTTACGCAGCGACGACTACGACGCCGCCAGCCACCGTCGGACCTCCCCGCCTCCCGAAACTGGAAACGAACGACCGCGCACGACACGACGACCCGCTCGATGGCTACATTGACATCTACCAGCGTATCTTTCTCCAGCCTGGCGCTTTCGATGGCTTGGCGAGCGTCGATAAGCTGTATGCCGATTATCGTGGGAATGCGGGACATGTTCTAGAGCATGTCTTGCCGTATGAGGCATACCCCCAAAGTAGCCGACGGTCGGATACGCTGCATTCGACACACTTGCCGGAGACGGAGGGCGATGGCATCGTCCTCGTCGTCCATGTCTTGCAGGGACTCGACGGACACGTGGAAAAGATGAGCGTCTGCTCCGGGTTCGTGGTGGGAACAGTCCAGGAGAGGCCGGTCGATCTGACAGTCTCATCTGATACCATCGTTACGTGCGCACATACGTTGGAGGAGGCGAGTACCCTGCACGCGCCATTCAAGCCGCAGCTAACATTCAACCGAGTGTTCAGATGCATCGTCACCTTCGCGAACCATTCGCCGCGCTGCAACCCTCATGCACATTCATCATTCCCTCGCACGGCAAACCGAAACTCATCGCGGCCGTACGATCGTCCATGCCGCGATCCGATCTCGTCGTCATGACGACCGTCCCGAGCCGACGCCCACCCCTGACATCGCTGCCCGTCAGTCCCTTCCCGCTCGCTGTCGGTTCGGGCGTCCTGACGCACATCTTTGGATCGCCCGATGTGCCCAATGTCGTTCGGGCGCGGAATCGACGCCATCCGGAGCCGGTGACGGAACCGTTGGTGGAGGAAGCACCTATAAGCTGGTTGGAGGGCAAGGCATGGCGACGATGGGGACGTGGCGAGTTGCTGGGCTATCGATCGTATACGGGACAGGAAGTCGAGGTGCGCACGGTCCGCATCGATGGACATGCCCATTCTCATACTGCATCCGCAGGCCGGCACATCATCCCAACTGCCTCACCTGTTGACGTCGATCCTTCCCACGCACGGCTCGTCGGGCGGCCCGATCTTGGACGCCAGTACGGGTGCCGTGATCGGTATGACGAGCGGTCGGCGGATGGATAACAGGGTCGAAGGCGAACGCGGATGGGGCGCCGCGGCCGAGGGAATCTTTGAGGTGGGTTCCGCCAGGATGGGTGGATTGCCAAGATGCTAAGGTGGTCGCTGGACAGATGTTTGCTCTGCCGGGATTCGTGCCGGCTTCCAAGCGCAAATAGCGGTGAAGGACGGAAGAAAGGAGGCGTAATGTCTTTGTTGTATCAGACCACGATGTATACGATGTATACGTTGTATACACATTCAGCCGATGACATTATCTGTAGAGGTACAACGTGTCCAATCGATATCCGCCGCGATACAACTCGGCCACTTCACCATCGCTCGTCCCCCGCCTACAGCCCATCCATAGCCGCCCAATCGTCCTCATACTCATCGACCGCGCCCGACTGCCCATTCTGAGCGGCACCGGTCGTCGGCGCCGCGGTCTTCTCGGGCGCAGATCCCGCATTTCGGTGCGCCTCCTCCGCCTCGGCCTCGGCGGCAGCAATCATCGCCTCGAAATCCTCGTCGTCGTTCCCCTGGTCCGCGAAGCCGGTCTGATCGATTTCGGTGGATTTACCGGCGATCGCTGCTTGCGCGGCCGTGGCTTCTTGTTCAGCAGCGGCAATCATCGCTTCGTAGTCTTCCTCCTCCATATCCATATCCGGTTCCGGTTCCTGCATTGCAGAAGCGCGTGATATCCGGTCAATGGGATTCACCTGTGCAGATGATTCGCCAGCAGGCTGTGCTGTCGTTGTTCCCGGCGGCGGGCTCGGCGAGCGGAACAAGGCATCCCGGAGTTCCTTGTCCTTTTCCCTGTAACCGCTCAGCGCGCTCTGTATCCCCGCGGATCCCATCAGCCCACGTCCCCGCATACGACAAAAGGAGAAGGGCGAAAAGCGGAAAACGCACCTTGACGACCCTGGTATGACACAGCGCCTCGACGCGCTCGACCGTCTCGGTAAACGCCATCTTGGGGAACATTTGGTGCGTCCACATCTGGTACATGGAGAGCAGGTGCGCGAGATCCTTGGCCTCGTGGCCCTTGCCGCGCAGGCGGAGGCGTTTGGCGTCCTTGATGAGTGCGGGGAAGCCGCGGTCGCTGAGGAGTCTGTTGGCGCAAGTCCCGGGGGTTAGCGTCTTCCGTATCCAAAGGTCTCGAAAGGGGAAAGAGCGTACCGCTCCGCATCGAGCTTTGGCCGTGTTCGTTTCGGCTTGTCCGTCGGATCACCGTCCGCCCCGCCGGCGGTCCCGCTCATCATCCCCGCCGGACCCTTGAGGGGATCAAACGTATCCCCCGGATCGCCCGGATACTGCGCTGCCGACGCTGCGGGATCAATTTGAGGATCGTTGTCGAATAGAGAGAGTGCGGACGTGGGATCAAGCGTACGGCGTGATGCCGCGAGACGGGCGGCGGCGTTCTGGGATGCTGTTGCGGATGATGGTGCAGGGCCGGACGTACGTTGTCGCTTTGATGGCGGATCCGCCGGACGCTCCTCTTCGCTCTCGTCATCTTCATCGATTACCGGCCTCGCTATACGCGTATACACCTCGGGCGCCTGCTGTCCCGCTTTACGGACGTACGTTCCCTCTGCAGCATCGTCGTCGTCGTCGTCCTGGGCCGGGGAAAAGAAGAGGTTGACCTGGTTGGTACGCACGGGGGTGATGTCCATGCGAAAGGGAGAGCCGGCCCTTGCTGGCGATGGTGGCGGTGGTGAGTCGAGGCCTGCGAGGGGGTCCATGGTGGCGAGATGTCAACAGAAAGAGCAAGTAGGATCAACCTGAAGAGAAGAGAAGCAGAACAGAATTCACGCGTTTCATGTACCTGACGCGTTCGCCGCGAGCTGCTCGTGATTTGATTTGGATCCGCAGCTGCAGCTGACCGATCATCCTCTTCTATCGTCTTGACAATTCATCGACGGTCCACATTCCCCCGGCATCCGTGATCGTGGTCGCGCACTCATCCCCCATCCCCCCATCATGGCCGCATTCGGACAACTCGTCACAGGTCCACCTGGCGCCGGCAAATCCACCTACTGCCACGGCATGCACCAGTTCCTCACCGCCCTCGACCGCCCCGTTCACATCATCAACCTCGACCCGGCCGTCACCGAGCCGCCCTATCCCTGCGCGATCAACATCACCGACCTCATTTCCTTGCCCGAGATTATGGCAGAGCATTCCCTCGGGCCGAACGGGGCGATGTTGTATGCGATGGAGTACCTCGAGGCGAATTTCGATTGGCTGGAAGATGAAATGCGCCGGCTGGTCGAGGAGGAAGAGGACCGCGGGGCGTGTTATGTGATTATCGATACGCCGGGGCAGGTCGAGCTGTGGACAAATCACGATAGCTTGAAGCGTATAGTCGGGAATCTCATCAAGGCGGATTACAGGGTCCGTTCCTCATACGCTTCTCCCTCAACGCCTCGCTCACGCTTCCCACCAGCTCGCAGCCGTCCACCTCTCCGACGCGCACTACGTCACAGACGCATCAAAGTACATCTCGGTCCTCCTGCTTGCCCTCCGTGCCATGCTCCAGCTCGAGATCCCGCACGTCAACGTCCTCAGCAAGATGGACCTCATCACGCAATACGGCGAGCTACGTGCGTGCTGGCCCCTCCTCTTTCTTCCGCGTTCACCACTGAACCATCTCGCTCCTACT
This sequence comes from Naganishia sp. PT2105A-2, assembly GCA_023628115.1. Classification (NCBI taxonomy): domain Eukaryota; kingdom Fungi; phylum Basidiomycota; class Tremellomycetes; order Filobasidiales; family Filobasidiaceae; genus Naganishia; species Naganishia sp. PT2105A-2. Next base: position 202,943 of record JAMALG010000048.1, on the reverse strand, counting down.
AGCATTCAACCTCGAGTACTACACAGAAGTACAGGACCTCTCGTACCTCGAATCGTCGCTCGAGACCGAACGGTCCGGCCACAAATTCGCCGCACTGAATCGCGCAATCTGCGGCCTGATCGAGGACTACAGTCTCGTCAGCTTTGAGACCCTCGCCGTCGAGGTAAAGTGCTCCGTCTGCGAGAAATGATCCCGACTGATCAACTCCTTTTGCGGCAGGACAAACACTCCATGCTCAAGCTCCTCCGCCTACTCGACCGCGTCCTCGGCTACGCCTACATCCCACGTCCAAAACCGGGATCGCCGACGACGACGACGACGGACGATGCCCTGCGCGCGTATCCGCTGCCGCAGTTGACGGGCGTACAGGATGTCGCGGACGTGCAGGAGAAGTGGGTGGATAATAAGTTGGATTGGGAGGAGTGGGAGGGGCGGAGGCGGGAGGAGGCGAGGGCGGGTGGGGCTGGGCCGGTGGGTGGCGAAGGGAGGGAAGAGTTGGCGAGGTAGCGTCGGCTTGCTTCTGGGCATGGTGGCAATGAGCGTCATGCGCAGTGTGAGGGAATCCAGGAGATTCCGACGCAGAGACGTTGCCTGGGAGATCGACGGTAATTATAATCATGTCTCTCAAGTAAAGACTTCCCTGTACCATCGACGCAAAAATTGGTGGCTGGCTGGGAGGCGCAGCTGCTGTTCGTATGATCTGCCCGTATAGAGGCAGTACTTGACGTCAAAAGCATGTGGCCGGTGCGAAGTGAGGCGCCTCTGATAGGGAAGACGCCACGCAGATATCCCACTCAAAATTGCTAAGACGGTATCTGGTGTCGGCACAGTGAGGAAGGACGTGGGTCAGATGCGAGGCCTGTATCCTACAGTGTCACTTTTCGATACTGCCACCGCCGGATCTTAAGTAGTCCCGCTCAAACTCGAAGCGAGTCTGTAGAATGAAAGTTGCCGAAAGCTCAGGATTCGCTGGTAGCACGCATGGACGGTGGTTCTGGACTGAAGCGTATGCATAGAACGCTCCTCGCGTGTGAGCATGAACCATGGAACTGCGCCGCTGGTTTGCATAAGTCAATCCAACGCTCGCCACCACGTCAGCTGCTGAGATCCATAGGAATGGATAAAGACCCGCTACGGTTTGCCTCGAATCGTTTCCGTTGCATCGAGCCTTTTCAAGGCTTTCCCTAGCCCAGTATGTCTCCCTTCTCCGTGTTGGTCTTCGTCAATCTACTGCTTGTCACCTGTCTTGCGGCGTAAAGCGTTCAGTCGCGGATCCAAGCGAGGATCTGCTCGGGAATGCGGAGCCTTCTGGCATCCCAAATCTCGCCAACTCGTCGGGCGCGATCAGAGGCTCGGTCGCTCTCCTCTTCGAGTCGTTGCAAGGCCGGGAAAACCTTGTTGCTAATTGTCGCGTAGCATCTCTCTTGATTCTCTTTCCACATTTGGATGATCTTTTGCCTGCAAGAATGAGGCCAAGAGCTATATATGAGCTGATACGAAGCGAAAATGGATGGCGCGACTAACGTATCTGCGAAAATCTCTTTCAATACCGCTGCGACGAGACCGGCGAGTCGCTCTTGTGTCGCTGTGCGTTCTTTGATGGGAGTTTGCATCTGTTCTTTGGTAGCCATCCACGTCACCTGCCCAGAGATATGAGCGAGACCAAGTGCAAGCGCTTGCGAGAGACCCTACTCTGTAGACTTTCATAATCAACTGTTGGTTTAGACGCGTGAGTCTCTGCATATCTCCAAACTACGTATTTGCTTACTTCTCGCATACCCAGCTCCTCGTCGCTGAGATCTTCATTGTCCTTTTGCGGGAGCGCTACGACTGCATCTCGCTGCTTGGGTAGGATTGTCCTAACCGGCTGACGTGTTACCGGTTCCGATCCCGACTTTGACTCTGTTCGCGCTGAACCGGCTTCAGAATCTGCCTCCTCAGCTGGTGCATGTGACCGAGTTGGACGCTTTCCTAAGTATATAGGGAGGCGAATCAGCTTACAAAGCTTATGTGTTTATTAGGCGGACCGCATCACTTACTGGAACGAGCGGTTCCCGGAGATGCCATGGATTTCCGCTTACCACTCGGCACGAATGAAGACAAGTCTCGCGAATTTCTGCTTGCTGAACCCTTTCCCTGGTTTTCTAACCTTTGTTGCTGCTGAATATACTGAACCGGTCCGATGCTTGCTTTCATGTGGTCACGCATTGCTGGATCTTGTCCGCCGTCTCGCCTTTGCCTCTCCGCGGCGCCTCCCGTCCGTTTCGCAACATCCAGAAGGTCCATAGCAAGTGCTTGATCTATTGCGGCTTGATGATTGTGGGCTGATGCGTCAATTCGATGATCGTTGCTTCCCGGCTTGTCGGAGATCCTCGATTCTAAGGCGCCAGGCTCCTTTGCCGCAATTGGACCCGCAGATGCCCTTCGAATGCGTTCGGCAGCTGCATTGGTCTGAACTTCTTCAGGGTTTCGCAGCGTCCGTCCTTGGGTCGACCTAGTTCTGAATTGCTGTAGAGGAGATGGGGCGTTCCCGACCGTTGAAGGCTGGTAAGGGGTATAGGCTTAGAGTCAGCTTCTACCCCACGGCCGTCGCTGCAGAATGTGGTCTCACTGGGTCGACGTCCACTGCCGGGGCTTGTTGCACCTTGACAGCGTTGGTGACGACTTCCAGCGCTGGAGCGTCTCCGCCTTTCTCTCCAGAAGCGAGTTTCTTCTTCAGGCTCGATCTCATCTGCTTATGATCCGTCCTTTCCTTTTTGTGACTGCCCTCAAGCGGTGAGGAGAAACGCAGGGCGCGGACATTCGAAGAGTAAGCTTCCGACTTTGCATTCGAATCTGGTTCATTTGCGAGCATGGAAGTAGCAGGTTCGTTGCTCTCGTCTGGTAGTGAGGCATAGAATAGATCCTCTTGTACTTTCGGCGTCTGTTTCTTGGGATTTTCCTTTGACTGAGTGAATCCTTGCGACCTCAACGACTTCTGGGATTCCTGACGAGAATTCGTGTGTAGATGAGTATATATCCTGAGGGAGTGCGTCTTCCGCCCAATGAGAATAACTTACGGAGACTTCTACCCCTCCTTTTTCGTACGAGTCGCCGATCAAATGAGTATGGGCATCGGGAAGAGTCGCACTCGCGACTTCGTGCGTGTCTGCCTGTATTGCGTTACTCTGGCTAGCGGTCCTGGCATATTCAGCGGGTCGGTTCCTGGTCGACATTCGCGGGATATGTAGAAAATTGGCTGCGCTTTGAGAAGGTGCGGATTGAGATTTATCTCGCTTCGTTGCTGCTTTGGCTGCGGCTTTCCCCTTGCCGCTCTCTTCTTCCTCTTCAAACAATTCGGCACAGCACATCGTCAGAGTCGTCAACGACGGATCCTCTCCTCTGAATACGCACCTATTCGAGCTTTCTTGGGATGCGGAGCGTTCTGCGCATCCTCTTCTGTGATGATCTTTCTCTTGTTACCGTGCAATGATACACCCTCGCTGGCATCGCCAACTTCTCCCGGTCGTCCATCGACATTTGAACGCTTGTTTCGGGGGTTCTTCGCTCCCTTCGACTTGCCATACGTTCGAGGGGTCCGACCAGACATGGAAGGCAACAAATCTGTTGACTCCGCTGGAACGATTTTACGTGACGGATGGTTGCGGGAGTACGAGGGAGGATGCGACCTGGTGCTTACCGAAACCGACAGCGAGCGCTGAAATTGTTCAGGATCGCTGTCTGGTGTTTGCGCGTTGTCACGATGGTCGGCTTGCGCCAAGTGGCTTGCAACAGTTTTGGACTTCGCTTGGCGTGGCTTCTCTGACGCTTCATGCCCATCTTCAGCTGCTGCAGCGACCTGATGCGAGGTCGGAATCGTAGTTTTGGCTCGACGAGGAGATGTCTCCGAGTCTGCTCTGGGTGGCTGAATCCTCCTAGATTCCGCTGAAGTGGTTCGAGCTGCTATCGTCTCGGATAATGTCCCTGGCTTTGTCATTTCCGTGGCGGATACATTGGCGGGACTTTTGGCCAGAGAATGCTTGATTGGCGGATTGACCCGAGCACCGCGGGTTTGCAGCAGTGTTGCGATATCTGTAATCCCCCCGTCCAGGTCGAGCTGTATTCGCATGGTCACATCTTTTTCTAGAAAGTTTGCCGTGTCGTCTTGATTCAAAGCGATAGTCAGCAGACCATCATCCTGCATTCTGATCGGTTTTCCATTGGCGAAATAGCAATCGGTGAGTGCGGAGTCCTTGACTATCTCCCCCTTCAGATTTTTGTCCAGTATCTGCCAGTTGAGGCTCTGCCCATCGATCAGCAGACGATCGATCAAGCCTAGCTGTTGCTGAGAATTTCCGCTGTGGATAGTCTTGATGGGAAAGGCTCGAAACTGCTGGTTTCTTGCGTGAATCAACACATTCAGAAGCTTGAGTTGACCTTGTTCAGGATCCGATAGGCGTCGACTTAAAATATCCCAAAATGATTGCGCCACCTGTTTGCCCCAGAGCTTGGCTTGGAACACCTGCTGGATCCAGGCTCCCGGATCGGTGACACTGGCATTCAACGTCACAAGCATCCCGACCAACGCCTTCATCAGAAGAATCGCTGAGAACGAAGGACTGGATCAGTGTTGTATCCAACAAATCATAGCTATCAAGCTTCGGGCACTCACACTTTCCTCGGTGTATCCAAAGGCCAAGATCGGAGCTGGAACCCAATGGAGCGATAAGTAACATCGCTGTTACGTGAATGCTAGCTGTATCTGCTCACTTGGAGATTGTACACTGCCCATTGATGATCGCTCGAGCATTCTCTTCCGAAAATGTTACCGAGTCTGACAGGCACTCTGCAACCTGAAGAAGAATTTGTCAGTCCCAATATTTGTCTAGTCGAGAGGAAACACGAATATACCGTAAAGGCTATCCGTCGACTAGCTGAAGTCTCCACGGACGATAGCTGAGCATCCAGAACTACCTTGAACAAGCTGTACCAGCGAACTTTGATTACTGCGTGACAGGGTAAGGACCATCGTGCAGCATTACTCGATGCTCACCTTGGAGTTTCTTCTTGCGCAGGTCCTCTCTCTGTGAGCTGGCTTCTTCACTATAGGAAGCCGAGCCTTCTTCGGAAGAAGCGAGTTTCATCAAGCAAGCCTATCGAGGAATAACAGTTTGCGCTCAGACTGCTTAAGATCGTCTTGATGGAAAGGCAGGAAGGCGTGCTCACACGAATCCTGCATGGTTGTCAGTGATTGAACGATGAAAGGTGATAGGGGTTCATGCAGAGGGACTGACCATGAGGATCCCGCACACACCACATCCTCCAAGCTTCCTGCTTTCCATTTCAGTCGATTGCAACCATTGTCACCAGAAGCCATCACGCGATACACGCTATCCAGCAGCAGATACAGTAGCTTGTCTTCATGATCGGATCGTAGAGAGTCTGGGTACTGATGGGGGGACGAGCAAGATTAGTTCGCTGGATAGGAGAAAACTTGAAAAACGTACTTCGGCTAGGCGGTCATAGAGAGCGTTCCAGATGGACGTGATGTCGGAGGGCCGAGATGGGCTATTGAGGGTGCTCGAAGCCGTCTCTAGTTGCTAATCAGATGCAGTAAGAGCGGCGATCCTGGAGGGACAGCTGAGAACACTCGCGCATCAACGGTTCACTTACATCGAGGATCGTCTGCAGGTCTTTCACGCGCCCCATCGCCTCTTCCCTTCCCTTTCCTTCGCTGTACACCTTGAGGAAGTCCCGACGGCAGTCATCGATGACGGATCTGAGGTTCCAGAAGTTGAAGGTGTGGTTCACGCTGGCTCGTGCCATGATAGGCCGTTAATACGCCGTTTGGTCAGGTTATTTGAAGGCGCGGATGCTGGACCAATTATGCAGGAGAACGGACGAAGATGTGGTATGCTCAGACCTATGATGTGGAGCGTCAAGCCTCTCGCGATTCCCAGTCAGATATATGTCCCTGATACCTGATAGGAGAAACGCGACCCAAATCTCATCAAAGGACAGTCAAAGGACCCCGCCACGTCTGGGCGCACCGCCCTCGAACCGGTCTCAGCCTGAAACGCAACGTGAATAAAGCGCATCACAGGCCGTGCCTCATTCCTGGCTTCCTGGCTATATGGTGTCTTGTGCTTCACCCTCGAGATCTTGAGATCTTCTTGGCTACGTCTATTCCGTTCAATCCCGTCCGATGTGCTCTTCACGGCCTCGACGTAGCATGGACGGGAGGTTCGCCTCGCCAATCACAGTTTTCAATGCTGTTGGCTTGAAAGATGCGACATCCGACGACTGCTGTCTCCTTGTGGGGGATGGGTCACACCTCAGGCACTGAGATAGCGACACGAATCATGCAAGTATCCAGTTTATAGCCTATTCTGTAGACGATGCTCTATGTTCGCGACTTCTTTGAATACGATTATGATTGGAAGGGAGGGCCTTTACGGAGGTCTTTAAGCCTTGTTGCCTTTCCCCTTTCCATTGCCGCTGCCCTTCCCGTTACCTTTTCCATTCCCGTTGTTACCGTTGATCTTGACACCCAAAACCTCCTGAGCTGCGAAAGTCCAGAGCGCTTGGGGGTTGTTCCAAGTATCAGCGGTGTATGAGAATGTGTAGTCGGCAACCTCATCGTTGTATGGGTTGAAGGTGTCGGGCCGCTTCCAAGAGTAGCTTGCCCTTTGGAATCGTGCTCGAGTCAGTGACAGCTGCTCTATCCGGACGTAACGCTAAAGGCTTACCGCCAATTGTGCCTGAAGTTGCCGTTGACAAAGAGATCTGGTCCAGCAAGCGGGCTGTCTTTGAGATTGGCCGTCTGGCGGGTCAACGGTAACAACATTAGCTTGTCATACCGACATACAAGGGCAGCGAGTTGGCGACTCACCCTAACCTCCGAGTCCAGAGCGTCCCATTCGAGGACTTCAGCTCCAGACATACCAGCGTATGCTCCCTTGGCTGCACCAAAGTTGACAATCTTGACACCATGCAATTCTTGCATAAGAGTGGTAAAGGCCGCACATGTGCTGGCGCACTGGGCATTTCCGACAATGATTATATTGGAGAACTCGAATGGTTGCTCGTTTGTTACGTTCACGCTCCAAGGAGTGCATGAATCTGCTGTTCGCTGTGAGAAGGAGTCATGAATGCCATTGATGTTGACTGCGTCGGCAGGTTCCATGAAGTTGTCTGTGGGGCCGAAGGCGGAACCGTTGAGCATGTTCCAGCTGGGAGGGAAATAGTTGGGCAAGACCTCTGGAGGCAGACGCCATGGTGAGTACTGCGACTGAACAATCATCGGCGGGCGACTCACGGTAATAATCATAGGTCTTGGCCAGCTCGATGTTGGATGCCATGATTTGCTTTGCCAGCTCGTTATCCCTTACAGCAGACTCAAAGGAGGGGTTTCGATCGACAGACGGACCCGCGAGGAGCCTGTGCAGCTGTGTGATTTGGCTTGTCAATGCCAGATCCGTATTGAGAACGATTCACATACCAAGTATCCTTCGCACACATAACCTCCGCCATTGTTGGTCAAATCGATGATAAGGTGGTCTGCGCCTTGGTCCTTGAGGCCGTTGATGCCTTCAAGCAAATTGGATTGCCAAGTGTAATAGTTTTTGGGCGAAAAGGAACCGAGCATCATAACACCGACGGAAGTGTCTGGCAGCATGGTGTAATAGGTGACATCGTCGCTTCCAGAAGCATTGTAGGCGGTCGGAACATAGGGTTGGGGCAAGTTGATCGCTTCTCGACGTGCGTTGAGGTCGGGCAAGGAAGCCACAGCTCGTCGGCTCTTGTGAGTACCGGCCGGTTCCAACAAGGTCGAAGAGGTGTTGGTGCTGTTAGTGACATTCGCGGCGACAATCTCCAGCTTGTAATCGACGCCGTTGGTAAGGTTCGTGGCGGCACAGTTGGCGGACCAGTATGAAGCCTGGTCGGTGAATTCGTTGCCGATCAGGGTGCTGACATACGGACTGCGGACCTGAGACTCAGATTATGCTGTGCGTGGGCATATCAGCGGGAATCTTACATAGTGACCGTCTCGGGCTTGTTAGTGTCGGTTGGGATCAGTGTGATCGTGATATCGTACTTGGGATAGGTTGGTACAATCGATCCAGCAAAGTCTGAAGGATCAAATCAGAGCCCTTGAAAGGAAGGTTTGCGCAGTACTCACCTCCGACTCGCTGCCCCCATGTTCCGGCGGTGTATCGGTATGAAGAGTAAACCGAATTCTCCCTGATTCCATGATCAAGATAATTTCCCGAATAATTGGTGGCAATCTGAGAGACGTAGGCGTAAGGGTCCTGTCCCTCGATGCTGACGACCTCTACGACGATCACCAAACAGTCATGTCAGTGACCCCGCTAATAATTGGCGATTGACCTCTTACCAGCGCCCGGGAATCGAGTGATATTGATTCCCTTGTCCAAGTAATACTGGGTAAATTTGCCGCCCAGGTACTGTCCGAAGAACTCGTTGGCATCCGGAATGACGTAGATTGCCTCTTTCTTAGAGTCTGCCTTCTTCGCCAGCGACACAATGGGGATCGGCAAAAGGTTCTGGAATGCATCGACGTAGCAGTATGGCAGCCAGAGGGTGTGACCGTCGTTGAGCCTGTTGACAGTGAAGTACAGGTCGACGTTGAAGTCGTAGTCGGTGTCATAGTGCTGATTCCGGATCCTCTCGAATTCCTGTACCAGGTTCACAGTACTCTCCTGGTATGGAGCAGGCGAGTTCACGGCCGATGTCTCATAAGTGTAGAAGTTGATGACACTCTCGGCGACCGCCATAACATTCTGCCTAATGTCCTCCCGGAAGGGGAAAGATTTGAGGCAGTTGACGACATCCTGGGGATCGTTCACTGAGCGGGATAGGTATCAGTACGTTGTAGCGTGCACCCTGTCCTCTACTTACAAGTCTGCGTGGCGATGTATGAGCAGGCATCTGCACCTTGCCACCTCTTCTGAGTGGGAGCAGCGGATACCAACAAGGGTAAAGCCAACAAGGCTGCGGCGACGGTCTTCATGATGCGGTCAAAGTTCCCGAGTGAGATGGCATCTTCTCGCAACCGATCAAGTCACTTGAAGGCTATATAGAACCAAGCAAGGAAGCCAGTCGGTTGCCCGCCACCCGTATCATCCGGTCGACTGGCCTTCACCAGGCCTTGAGTTCGCTGGTCGCATCATGTGGAGACCGCGACGCTACCAGGAATAGCACCGTTGCTGGCTCGTATATCGCAAGTCGATAAGGCGACACTGATTCCCGGAAGGTGGATGGCAAATGTGTCTCTGTAACGCTAGCATGTGAGATGTCCGAACGGATCAGCCATGCAGCCTGGGTTACCCAGCGGTTCCCGATACCTCGCTAAACAAGCTGTAAAGACTCCCGTTCGCGTTAGACAAGGTAGCGGTCTAACGTCTAAACAGCACACTATGCCAGCTACTATGCCGTTATGAACGGTGTTGCACATGGGCCTATTGTGAGCCCCATGAGCTGCCCCATGAACCGTCGGCCGATGAGCAACTATGCCAGGTACCCGGAACAGACGGCCTCTGATACTGGCCACTTTCATCTTGAATCGGTAGTGGGCTAATCAGCGATAACGATAGAGATCGTATATCTGATCGCATGACCCCGTTAGCGTTCCTCTATTTTTGGAACCGTGCCTTTACGGGACAAGGCGAATACTGTAGCTCCCAAATAGCTTTCCAAATCCTCTCTGTCGCTCTGTCGGGACTTGCGAGGAAAAACAGCTGGAACATCGGGAGTCTTGACAGCCTACTCGTAAGGTCATCGTCGCCCCGCGACCAAATCACATAATATGCACGCTCGCCCTTGTTGATTCGCATAGCTGCCTTGAGTCCGACACCGAACAGAGAGGATGGCATGGGTGCGCGATATGCGCGGAGCTATACAGAAGCAGACTTCGGATGTCGCCGAGGCTTCCCAGTTGTCTATGGTGCTGGTGCTGTCACGTATATTGAGCGACATGCTACTCCCATTTCCGAGGTGATCTCCCAGGTCTCTGGCCCTATCGAACCGCTCCGGCGAGCGACTCAGATTGGGGAAAAAATACCAGCGCGAGAGTCAACCTGTGGTCACCAAAGACTGGGCCAGCAAAAAGGGCCGAATCCCGGAATCGAACCGAGAACCACACCCAGGCAGGTGCTGTCAAACGACGGGCGCCCTAAGGGTGTATCATACCACTAGACCAATTCAGCCTATGATGTGGTGAAAGCGTCATTAATCCATCATTCGGCATAGTCAAAAGCATAAAACCTTTGGAAGTCAATCCTCGCTTGACTAGTATCGCTGGAATTTTTACCCCACCACTGTCTGGTGTCTGTCAAGGTCGTCGCCCCGGTACGCATCGATTCGACGTCTCCTGAGAATCCAAAGTCTGAAAATGACAGGTTGCGCAGATGCCTGCGGGGACTCGCGGGAGCAGTTAACGAGGACACGAGCGCCGATCAGCCTTCGCGCCAATGCCTTCCAAGGCGAGCATTTGTCGAATCGCAGGGACCCCGTCAGACCATGGAACACTGCTAGCAAATGGATGTGGCCCCTGTCGCACTTCAGCGTCTGACTACACAATAGCCTTATAGCTCTCGAAATACCACCCATCACACGCTTGTCCGGCAACAGTGAATGTATAGATACCTTGTAGTAAATCTCAGCGAGGGCAACTGCCGCTGTAGACCGCCTTAGAACGACCGGGAGCGACATCGGCAGGCGGGCTGTGAGATTAACGGGCTTGACTCCAATTCCGGACGTTCAACGAAGTCTGCTTGCAAAGTCGCAGCGCTTTGACATACGCGCTGGTCCCCATAGTCATGAATGAGAATATGTAGCTGGCAAAGTCCAGCCCCATGAAACGGACAAACTTCTCGGCGTATCCACCAGACCCTTTCTGCATTTGACTAGGAAGCAAGTCCGACTTACCGTGACGGTGCATCGGCGGATTGTGAGATTGAGAGCAGATAACAGTATTTGAGATACGCAAATCGTGGTAAAATTTCAATCTGAATGGAAGAGTGCCGATACCAGCGATACGACCTTCCGGCCTTGTGATCAACTGCTGAGGCGTACGAGAGCAGATACATGCTTTGGCCTCTATATCGGCTTGGTTGATCCGAATATACAAGAGCTGATGGCGACATTCCAACGGGCTTCAACGCCGTCGTCATCCTTGCTTTCATCCATCTTGCGTGCTCTCCACCGTACGTTCGATGCTCTCCGCATTTAAGCATCTTGGCGGTCAAAAGCAAATGAGGATGGCTCACCCTGATAAGCATCGACTTTCGGCTACAGATCACCATCCTGCAGGTGCCCGTTTGCAGGTGTCAAAGACTCTTTGTCGCGTGAATAGCCGCAGCTAAAGCACAGTCTCGCAAATGTCTCCGCAACGTTTGCACCAAGCTTCTTGTGCGGGATCCGGGCCTAAATGGCGCTGACCTATCCTCAAGTTCACGCCCTGGACGGCACATTCGCCCGAAGACCCTGGTCCGATAAAGCGCTGTCGCGTCCGCTTGCCCAACGTACATGTAGCAGCCCCCTGTTGCACATGGTTACTAGATCAATGAGGGTGAATGCCTGGGTGTGTGTCTTGTAGCGGAACACACTCAGAATTATCCGCAAGGCTATTCCTGCCATTGAGGCGTCGGTCGGCTGTCGGAGACCCGACGTCCCGACTCCGATGTTCGCTCCTGTCGTACGACGATAAGTTGGGCGCAGACTACAGAGTTTCGCTCAATTGCGAGCATTCCCCCGGAGGTCTTCGAGCGGACGAGACCCTCAAGGCTGCCTGGGCCTCTTTCACTCGTGCCCTTCTGTTCGTATACCGCATTTCTTTCGCACTCAAGCGCGAACAAAATGGCAAGCAGGACCGATTGAGCTTGCGCAAGGATCTGCTGCCTTTCAGAGACGGCGGGACCCTTTGATATACTATAGGAAACAGGACCGATAATTTGGCGGATCGACTTGGGACGACCCGAGTTCCCCCCGAGACGCATGACTCCGCGATTCAAAACTTTCCAGAGCTCATTGTCACACTCTGCTGTCAATCTGTCTCGTTCCACGACTCGCCAACTGCCTAGATGTCATGACATTGTCGAAGGGATGTGCAGTCAACATTCCGCCACCAGAGTCCTGCGATCGTCGTTGACCTAGAGTGCAACGTAACGGCATGTAGTAGATCGATTAGACAAGTCCTAGCCCAGGCGAATCAGCGGCATGTCAGATCTCTCAAGGTCATGTGGGGCAGTGCAGAGAGCTCTCCAGAGGAATCCAGATAAGACTGAGCTCGTACATACGTTGGGGCTGATCATGACATTATCATTGGGTTCAACAAGTCGCGAGTCCATCGACTGATTAGGCATGACTTTGCATCCGAGACCTCGAGACCTTTCGATCGGCGTTGAGCGTTTGGGCTCCTGGCAGCTCTCCTGGCCACCCTGAAACCCATCCAACGCGCTCGACAAATCTACGAACGGCGCTTTGCTCTCGTATCCACATCGCCACTCCTATCCCACCCTCCAGTATCACAGCCGAATATCTCTCAAGATCACTGCAACTTCTTCCCACCCCGACAATGTCCAAAGCCCCGGGTTCATCCGCCATTCTGCGCACACTTCGCATCAAGACCTCCTCTCTCGGACGATTGCGAAAGGACGTGACCGCCTACGCTGCCGAGACAACCTCCGCCCAACAATCTCTCGAGAAGCAACGAAACATCGATCCGAAAGATCGCGATGAAAACTGGGAGTGGAATCTCAAGAATGCGGAAAAGGTCGTCAAGGACTGTCAACAGATGATCCCGCTCACAGAGGAAAAGGTTCAGGCAGCAAGGGAAGAATTGGCCGACATGGTTGTAAGTGCGGCGGCTTTCTCTTGCAATCGTGCTGAGTCCATCCTCAGGAAACCCTCAAGATGGAGGGTGATGAGCAGGTCCTTGCCTCTGAGGAGTACCTCGCCGCGTACAAAGCTCTCGAGACTGCGCAATAGTCCCAATCTGTAGCCAAAACTCCAATGAGAAAGTACCATCGGGCAGTGCTGGAACGCTAAAAATTCCCACCCCTCGGCGGGTGGCAGTGTCCCGGAATATTCAATCAGCATCGTTAAATCAGCCTCACGCGACATGCTAAGCGCGATATGGTCTGTCCGCCTATTCGGTATACCATACCCCTTTCGTTTGTAATAGATACATTGTGGTTATCATGACTATTCGTTTCCGCCTACCCGATTATCGTAAAATGTAGGATACTATATCCAGTCTGTCATTCCGCATTATCATTGCATCGATTTATCACGCAGCGGGCGTGTGCAGCCATCCCCGGAATCCAGTCCACCCATCCTTTCCAAACACAAAGCGATGCTCCATCAACGCCTCAGCAGGTGGCCTCTGGTCCACCTGCAATTCAAGACATCTCTCCACAAAGTCAAGAGCGTCGACCATTCGACCTCCGCCATCCAACTCACACCCTTCCTCTCCGCGATCGCCTCCACACCGCGCCAGCAAATCGTTCCTTGCCTTGCTGCCTTCCGACAACCCGATCGCAGCCTCCTCCGCGCTCAGGAACGGCGTTTCTCCGCAAATCATGACGAAACCGACAACGCCAAGAGCCCATACATCTTGCTCCTTGCCAGAGTACATTTCTCCACGCAGGATTTCGGGCGAAGCATAGTCGAGTGTACCGGAAAACGTGTCCCACTTTCTGCCGGGTCGCCAGTGTGCCGCAGATCCAAAATCGATCAACTGACAACGCCCGTGACCGTCCAATATGACGTTCTCGTCCTTGATGTCTCGATGGACGATGCCATTGGTATGCAAAAACGCCACAGCATCGGAAAGCTGTCCGAGGAGAGATCGGATGTCGAACGGCTCGAGACCGTCTGGTGCGCTTTCGATACGATCAAATAGATCCAAACCAATGCCGAATCGAGGCATCACCACTGCGAAAACTGTAAGCACGATTGCTTTCTTTGCTGTGACGTTTACGTACAATAATAGAACTCGCGATCTTCAAAGAAATCGAGCATCTTGACGATATTTGGGTGTCCTCGGTCTCGGAGATTATCCTTGGATAGCTTTGCTTGCCAGGCGCTCAAATCCTGCGGGTCCGGTTTTCCGGGCATGATGTTCTCCTTTTCCAGGCCCCCTTGCCGCGATACGCTCTTGACGCTCGCCCGTGAGGCACCTTGATTTGTAGGGGTATTCTGGCCCGTCTGTAGAGGCGTGTCCGCTCTGACCTGTTCTTCGTAGTCTGGATGTCCGACGCGCAAAGGATCCCATGGATGCGGAGCCTTCGGTTTGCGATATGTGACGTTGCGAAGCTGTTCCATAACGTGGACTGAAGAGAGAAAGTCATTAGTTTTGTGACAGCTATCCAGACCACGATCACTCACTTTCAATGGGAATAGGCCCAAGAAGCTTGTGTCTGTGCAAAAATCGTCAGTCTTGCCCTAATAGCCTGATAACAGCACCTACTTCTTCCAGCAGTCAGCCAAGATACGAGATTTGATAATGTACTTGATGATCACTTCGTCCTGGAGACAGAAGGGAAGTCTAGCGCGACATCGATCCCGACGAGAAAACACTTACACCGATGGGTTGACCGTCGGGACCTTTGCGCTTGGCCCGCCTGACGAGGCCATAAGCTCCCTTGCCCGCTTCACTTTGTATCACATAGTCATCGATTCCTCCACCTCCGAGGCCGCCTGCCGTCTCTCCTACAGGCGTGCCACATTCGCTGGGAGCCACAGTACTGGGAGCCAGAGACATTGCGGAATCAGATCGTCCGATTTGTTGCAAGTGGTTTGGAATCGCGGATAGAGACCCGGTACCGACACTCGAAACGTCTTTGCTAAGCGGAGGTCGCCGTACAGGCGGAGAGGATGGTGTCATAGTTGCAAACGCTGAGAATGCGGATAGCCCAGCGGAAGGCTTGCGCGGCCCATTATTGCCTGTCGGAGCGGAAGGTGGCAGCACTGCAGGAAACTGATGAGGCAGCGGCGTCCTACCAGCCAGCAAGGACAGTCGCTGGCTTTGCCGTCGTCGAGAGGTCAGCGGTGGAAGAGGGGTAGAGCCATCGCTGTTTGTTTCTGAGCCAACCGATTTCTCAGACCGGGATGCGGAAGATGAGCCCAATTGAGCAAGGGAAGGCGCACGAGAATGCGCTCTGGAGCGAGGTTTCGATGACGCTACCACTCCCGATGTAAAGCCAGACTTCTGTTCGTCGTTGACCGGCGACGAGATCGTGTCGACATGAACTTCGGAGATCAATGGCGAGTGTCCCGAATGTAAAACATCTTGCAAACGATGTGGCGTTGGTGACAGTACGGGTGCATTGCTTGTGCCCAGAGAATCGGCCGCATTCACTTTGTGGGTCGGCGCCTGGGTCGGACCGAACGTGGAAGGCCCGGACTCTGTCCTGATGATGGGATTCGTTTGCCCTGGCTTGACGGCAGAGGATATACCCAGACTCAAGCCTTTGCCGATCTGCTTGATACCCCTAGAGCCACCTTGACCCTCAGAGAAACCGCTTCGCTCGATTTCTTCACCAACCATTCGGAACAGGCGTTCTCTCTCCTTTTCACGTCTAGTCATATGAGACGGTGCCGTTAGAGGCTCGCGCATACTCTGACTCCTGCTCAAAGTCGAGGCTGGTTCAAAGATCTTTGGAACACGAAGTGCCGATGTATCCGTGAATGTAGTGCCGTGATTGCCAAGGCCATTATTGATGGCCATACCGTCACTGCTGGCATCCGCGCCTTTCTGGGCATCATGCTGACCAGTTGCTCCAGCAACCCCGGGGCTTGGACAACGCTTTTGCTGTTGAGCCATCTGTTCTGATAAAAGCTTCGCAAACACGTCGGTCTCTTCCAGAAGCGGCGGCGCGGAGCGGAGGGAGAGTGCTAGTCTGCCATCGGAAGATCGTGTTTCCGACTCAATCGCTTCGTCACCGTTCACGTCAATGAAGGAAGTCGTTCCCGATGACCGTGATGGAATTTCGATCATCAGATCCTGAGAAGCGAGAGGAACAGCTGGTTCCGAGGAGTCTTTGACGCCGATATCTTCAGATACCAGATTATCGACCGAGTGGACAGTATCGCTTCGGACACGACGCCGTGCATCGGAAGGAGTCATCACGTTTTCGTTGGACTCGTGTCGACGGCGGTTCAGGGCGCCAGTGAGCAATGGCGAGATGATGGATGCACGGCGACTGTTTGGCTCGCTTCCGGAGTGATTGCCCTTCCCGAGACTACTCCTTCTGCCTTTAAGACTGGCAGTATGTGTATGATCAAGGGAACCGGTGGAAGAGGAGGCCTCGCTGTCTCTCCTGTTCCAGTCCTGTCCCCTCTCACTGTCACTCTCGCTCCCGACGCCTTCTCCGCCCAAATGTTCCAAGCTGTCAAGTCCAAGCTCTCGCCATTCCTGCGTCGTAGGGGTAAGAATCACGAGGCGACCGTTCCCATTGATGTCCGGCAGCAGGTGCGGAGCTCCAACTCCTGAAGCTTGCGTGGCCGCATGCGCGCTGTGATCATCCCGTTCGCCATCACGTCTATCTGCCGGGAAGGGCAAAGTAAAGTTTCTCTTTGCGAGAAGACCTCCCACAGTGGCAAAGCCAGAGGGTGGCGAAGTGTCGGCTTCATCCCGCTCAGTATCACCGAGATGGCTGCTTGGACTACGCCGTAGTTGAGTTTGCGCTCTGGCGCGGTCGGCCGAGAAGTTGAGGCTGCCAAAACGCTTGACGGGTGAGGTCGAAGCGGATTTCGCATATGGATGACGGTGGTAATACCTCGCACTATGGATGCAAGAGGTCAATGAACAGGATCTTGCTATCGTCGTAAAACGGACTCACGCATTATCTAGTGCGGTCGATCTATCGACTTCTCTCCAGTCGTCTTGTCTAGGTCCCGCATGTGTATCGGCATCTTCCTCAATTTCCAAGCCTAATACCTGGGACCCTGAGCGATCCCCATCGTTCTTGCCTGTCCAAACAGGCGAGACCTGTGCAAGAGGGTTGCCACCGGTCTGAGCTCGCACTCGCGACAGCAGGATGGTAGATCGGTGTTTACGTGGACTGCATGGCGGCGGAATGTCTGGTTCTTCGCCACGCTCTGTCGATGAATTGAATGGAGGAATATTGACAGGCGATTTCTGGGGATGTGAGAAGCTGGCAATCGGCGAACTCGTTTTGGTGGTTGTTTCTCCTGTTACGGTATCGCCCCCACTTGTCACGATGCTGGAAGGCGATGACAGGTGATCGTGACGAGCCACGGGTGTTGCGTCCAGGTCCTGCCGGGCGGGTGGCTCAGGCTGCTGCTGACGGACCGATGAGAAGTAACTGGACGGCACGGCCTGGATTGGTGGGCGATCCGTATTGTTCTGGCTCGCAGATATTGACTGACTCTTTCCATGTCCGCGGGAATAGGCCGCAAATACCTGTTTGCCCCTGCCAAGCATATCACTGTGCGCCGTGATTCCAGCTTCAACGGCAAGCTGGGTGCCAATGTCGGTTGGATCTGGTCGGACTTCGAAGGCGTTGGAAGGTCGGGATGCGGACGAGCTCGGCCTCCGTGCGGGTTCAGCATCGCTTGGGGCGGCGGCATCAGTCTCGGCGTCCAAGGACGGTATCACGCTCTTGATATCTGATACGGAAATGCCCTTTCCAACGAAACCGACTTTGCCCGTGCTTGCAAGAGCGCCCGATCCCTTTCCTGCTGATAGTAGCGAATCGAAAGCGGCTGGCGTTGTGGCTGGAGCAAAAGACGAACGACGTCTATCGGCTGAAGCCATGGCCAAATAATCTATTGGTGGAGTCGGTGGACGTTTGTGCTCCAGATTGTTGCTCGCCGAAGTTTGTAACGAAGACGAACGAATCCCAGAGGAGCACGAAGGAGCTCCTACCGCTCCATCCGATCCAGAAATCGGGGGAGATGCCGGTAAACCATCTGCCTGTCTGAATCTCCTTCTCTTCACCTTCTTTCTCGCCCTGCTCGCAAAGTATCCCTCGTCGCCTTCTTCCCCGGCACCCTCCTCATCCAATTCTAGTTCACTTCCATCTTCGGACGACGTGGACTCTGTATCGGTGCCGTCCGAGTCGGATCTGATTCTATACTTGTTGGTAGATGATAGCGGTCGGCGGGGCGTTCTAGATGCCGGATTTCGACCCACTGCAAAGCCCGGTGACGAGGGCTTGCTTCCAGCTTGTGAGTTAGATGTTGGAACTCGTACGGAAGATGGGATACTCGTCGGTCCTATCCTGGTAATCGTCATGGCGAGACAAAGCGGAATGGCAGTCTCTATGACCAGTATCGCTCCGTCTTTTGTAAGCTAGACTACAACTCCCAAGATGAGGGTCGATCGTCTTGCGCATAGAAGGAACACGCACCTGAGGACGATTATGTTACTATGCTGACACTTGGCAAAGGGTCATCCAGCCTCCGTTGAGCGGGTCGTCAGGAGATCGCGGAGCCGTCCCTTTGATATCGCGAATCGGTTCCTGAGTATGGGCCGTGAAGCGATGACAGATTCAACAGCTGATTCAACGCAGATGATGTTGGGCTGTCGTCTGACGCTGATCTGTCAGTACCAGCGTCAGGACCGATGTACTGCCCACCTAGGATTGCGCCGGCATTCGCTACAGCTTTCGCAACGTGCTTCTCCCACCCAGATCGATCGCCCCTAATTCGAAGCTCAAACCTTCCTTCCCTTCCCGCGCGTTACCTAATCGTGGGGTAAGCCTCTGCGCCCAGTTTGCCGGCCCGACTCTGGCCGCAAGCCGCCGATCACAGAAACGAAACGCATCCCGCTGTATCAGGGTGAGACCTCGGCGTCCAGTCGGAACGTCAGCCAACGATGACCATTCGAGCGAAGCATGTCCGGCCTCGTTCTGCTCACCACACTTCGGTACTCACCTGCTCATTCGGAGCCATACCCAATCTCGCAATACCACACGGCAAGGCTTCGGAACGCATGGTCGCACTTTGCTGCATCGGCGGAGAATGAATCGATCGAGGAGCTAGGGGAGAGGATCGATGAGCATGTCAATACGTCGCGCGAAAACCTAGAGAAAACCGGTGATTGGAGAGTACGTGTACTCCTCGATGCATATCAGTCCTAGACTTATGTATGACCTAGGTCCGAGTGCTTCTGCATTTCCCTTCGGCAGAAGTCAAGGTTGAGTCCTACCCCATGCTTCCCGGTTCCCGTGAGCAATCATCATAGCTTGAATCATTCAACCACTGAGACAGCAGCTAGCGGCATTCCAATTCAACCTCGAGTCATTCGTGTCGGCCACGGCACAAGCCGGAAAGCCAATAATACTCGACCCGCGGGCGTCCAAGCTTCCCGCCAAGTCGTCTCATAAAGCTGACAAGGGGCGAGGGAACAATGTGTGGGATCCGGCAGATCTATACCGATACAAAACAACACAAAGGCGCGAATACGAGGATGCAGCAAAACGAGGCAGTATGTATCAACCAACATGGCAATGGCTTGTACTCACGCGACGTCTACCTTCAGAATCCGTTTCAACGGAGACAGAGATCTTCGACACATTGCTGCATTGGCCTCAGGCGACAGCTCGGGAAGATCCGACGCAGAATCTCATCACGGAACTCACGACTTCAAATATCGCGATTCATTGCCCATCACCGAGTCATCATGCCCAATGGATTACCCCACGCTTTCACGCAGACGGCGCACCGTTCCTGCGAGGCGTGATGCGGTCTTATTTGCTGTCCGCCGATGCGCTGAGAGAGGAGGATATCACGGTGGAATTGTTCACGAGGTTGGTGACAGAAGGGCGATCCGTTGTCGGGATGAATGGACTGAGGTGAGAGCCGCAGGGTCTTACCAACCTCGCTCTTTGCTGATTGAAGGGTCTATAGGGGTATCTGGCTCGCAAATCCGATCCTACTCCCGCGGGAATAGGTTTCTGTTGGAACACTTTGTACGCGCGACCGTCACGTCCTGCAAGTCCGCCTGTGGAGAAATCACTCCCATGTATCTCGAAAACAAGGGAAACAGCAGCAACGTCGTCGATATTCTCATCGCACTTCTGCCAGCGCCAGCATAGGCCGTCCCGAAGCCTTCTATGGAGCGATGTGCATAAGTGCGGCATCGGTCTCGCGATACCCGTGGTGTCGCTCCCGCAAAAAGACTTTCAGAAGGCAGTGTGGACGTCCTGACTGGTATCAGGATTCTCGGCTTCTCGGCAAGACGTCTTGTGTCCTGTAGTAGACCGAAAAATGCATATTGGTGTGGTCACGCCACTTTTCAACATTCCCACATCGGGCTCTAGCTCGCACGTCCCTTGACTTGCGCCCAGTCAACCATCTTGAACCAATCCCTGACCCACTGCTCCTTTCCCCAAACATCGAGCGCTCCATCCTGGCCCTGCTTCCGTGCAAGGTATGCATGCTCGAACATGTTGATCACGGCCAGAGGCTTGATCGGCTGGTAATCTGAATTCGACGTCGAGTTGAATTCGTCCTCTTGCGGCATCTGCGCCTGCTGAAGAGGAGTGCTAGTTTCGCTTGAGGATGAGCTTGGCGCGGATGTCGGTGTTGGGTAGTAAAGAGGGGTTGCCGAATCGCGTCCTTGCTGCATTCTATTACGGACGAGAACGGTACCGGAGCCGTAGGTTGGTATCGTACTGATTCTGTCCCGGTACGAAACGATCTACGGAACGTAAAGTCTCAATCGCTTGGCAGCATGACTTTGTGCTTGAAACGCTTACCCATAGCCATCCATTCCCAACCATTCCCCTAGCTTGCGCAACGAGCTGATCCTCCAGTCCTTGAAACTTTCCGGGGACTTCTTGCATAGCCGATGTATCCTTGACCAATCCTTCAAGGAAGAACGACGTGTTGAGCAGCAACGATGCATAGTTGAATGCAAGCGACAAGGAAGGATCTCGAGCGAGGAAAGAGAGGAGGTCGGTCATGCTGAGGGCGCCGGATCGATGTGTGGATTGTTGATGAGAGAGATACTCGGCCAACTTGGGGTTGGCTGAATAGACCAACGTCAGCTTGAGGGACCGAAACAGCCTGAGTTCATGCTTACTCTGCATTTCTGCTTCCAGACGCTCCCACAGACCTGCCTGCCACTTTTCCACTGTCTTTGCGGTAGGCTCTCCTAAAACGGATCCTTGCGTGTCGAGAGTCGAGGGAGTGGTGTAGAATGCATCTTTGAGAGAGGAGTTGAGAGCCGAGCGGGACAGCGAGAAACACCGAGCAGACGTGGCGCTCCCGAGCGAGCATCGGACAGCGCCTGTTCGGGAGGCGCGAGCGAGGAATCGCAGAGGAGTGGCGAACGCTGACATGGTGAAGGTGTGATCAGTTCTCGAAGTTGCAACGACCGATCTGGAGCCATCTAATGTGAATGAATCCCTGAACATGACCAGCTACATGGCCTCTTGGATGCCCTCCGATCGAGAAAAAGGGGCGGAGGAAGAGAGCCTGTGTCCGCGATGGCTTGTTTACGATTCGGAGAGGTGAGTGCGAGCTGCCAGCAACATACTAGTCGGCACTCTACTTTATCAGAAGTCACTCTAACCTCCAGCACTACTGTGGCGAGGTCGCCAAGAGTCATGAACCACCGGCCCGTTGCATCCAGCCGCCGCTCGTTAACCCAGCACCCTCCCAAACCTCCCACCTTTACGCCATCCTCGAGCATGGCTGGACTCCCGACGCAGGGAGCATCCACGGGATCCGTCGTTCCGAGAATACGCAGACCACGGAAGATCCTATTCGTCGTCCTCTTCCTGACTGTAATCTACTACTTCTCGCTCCGGCATGGTCTTGGATCCGAGCGCAAAATACCGCATCTCGAATCGCTGCGCCAGCAGCAATGGCCAAATTCCGGCGTGAGTCCCGTGGGCAGCGATCGCGGAGTCGGTGGGTTGTGGCATGGTGCACTGGGAAGTCTGGGGTTTGGCGGACAAAAGGAGAAACTAAAAGACTTCAAGCATGAGTTTCAAAAGAATGGACTGGTCATCGCAAGCGACGATGCGACAAATGCAGAGCATCCGATCTGTGAGTTTTGACGTATGTCGTCAGTTCGCTAGAGATTGGAACATCAATTTGCGACCACCAGACGATCTTATAGACAAGGCGCGAGCTCGCTTCGACAACCTCCTCTCTCGCCAATCCAAGACTCTCGTCGAGGCAGTAGCCGAATACAAGCGCCGTTACCGCATGTCCCCACCGAAGGGATTCGACGCCTGGTGGAAATTCGTGCTGGAGAACGACATCAAGATCGTCGACGACTACGATCGCATCATGTACGACATATATCCGTACCATGCTCTTAGCCCTGAAATGTTCAGAGCTAGAGTCGAAAAGCAAAAGGCGAGAGATTTTACGTTCATCATGAACGTTAGCTATGCCTCTGTGACATTGGGAGGCGATCGGGGGGAAGCTTCAAGACCGCAAAGCTTGAAGGCCATGATTGATGGTTTCAGATATGCGCTGCCAGAGGACTTTGCAACGGAGCTTGTGGGAAGCGATCACGATCTCGGTGCTGTGATTTTAGGTTGGGATCAGCGAGAGAGAGCTCAAGAGCTGATAGAGGATGGAGAGTGTAAGTCCGAAGGCAGCGCCAATGCTGCAGAAGCTAACCCGTGGACCATAGACTTCAAAGAGGAAGAACTGAAGGCGTTACAGGACATTTTCCGCACTGACGTTGCCGGTTGGTTCTCTGCCTGTCGCCCTGACTCTCCTGCGAACGCCGTACCGAACGCCCAGAATGCTTCTGATGCCGGTTTGCGTGAGTCCATCGGTTCACGTTTCAAGTGGTGAACTGAAGCTTAGACTTGCCTCAGCGAAAACTTTTATTCACGATCATCTCCCAACGATGGACTTCTGCCAGCATCCTTCACTCAAGCGACTTCATGGAGCTATGAGGTGATTGGAATGGGGGAATCCTGTTCCAGTACACGCGCTGACCAGTCTTTCGTCCGCTTAGTCTCGACTACCGCGACCGTTCTCCTTCGGAGCTGCGACCTCTTTTCGTCTTGTCCAAGTACTCTACCGATTCCGAATTCCTCCAGACGGCCATCCAAGGGTACAAAAACTATACCGACCTCAAGCCCCAAGATACGTTGTCGTGGGAGGAAAAAACCAATTCAAAGCTGTTTTGGCGAGGTTCATCAACAGGCGGTTTCGATAACAAGATTCCCTG
This sequence comes from Naganishia sp. PT2105A-2, assembly GCA_023628115.1. Taxonomy (NCBI): domain Eukaryota; kingdom Fungi; phylum Basidiomycota; class Tremellomycetes; order Filobasidiales; family Filobasidiaceae; genus Naganishia; species Naganishia sp. PT2105A-2. The sequence goes on along the minus strand of JAMALG010000048.1, from coordinate 179,767 downwards.
GGAATGGTCGCACAGGATGAGGCTACATTTCCTGACGAACGGTGAAAAGGGCAAAGAGGATGAGCTCAAGGAGGATGTGAGGACCGTAATGATGCCCGATGGCAAAGACGGTTATAGACTTCAGGAGGTCGATCGTTCCAAGCTCAACCAGGCTTACATGGATGTCGGTCTAGCAGGAGAACCCATGCAGGTGAGTAGCCTACCGTATTTCCCGTTTGCAGCCTAATGAATGAGCGTATTCGTCTGCGCGCCTCGCGTCCAGTGTGCGAGCACCAAACTGTGTGACCAGATTGATGCCAAAATCAAATTTTCGCCATATGTTCCTCCCGACACAGGTGCGAAGTACAAATGTATGTCAGACTATTAGCGTGAAATTATAGACGCTGATTCACTCCTCTGCAGACGCCCTTGATGGTAAGGTAGAATGATAGAGCGCAAATGTAGTGCTGATTGCGTTTCCATTCGTGCGATGGTCACAGTCGACGGTAAGGAAATATGGAAAGTCTCCAGATGCTCTTTTATTCATAGGCCGATTGCATCTGCAGGTAACGGCTGGTCACAACGATATGCCCGTCTATTGTCTTCTGGTAGCGTCGTACTGAAGATGACCATGTTCCCGGAATGGTATCAGGATTGGATCAGTAAGTGTAACGGCAGGCTCGGTCTTAAAGCATCATTCACCACTTTACATCCCAGCTCCCTGGCTGCATTACATCCCCGTCAAGGCCTCGTATGAAGATCTCTACGACATCATGGCCTTCTTCGCTGGACCAGTCGGTTCGGATGGACAGGTTGACGAATCCCAAGGTCACGATGTAAGTGTCTCAATACCTCTGGTCGACTGCTCCGTGCGGGCAGCTCAAGTTGTTCCCCTTGACAACAGTACTTGGCAAAAGAGATCGCGGAAAACGGACGGCAATTCGTGAAAGAGCACTGGAGGTGGGAAGTCATGCAAGCTTACATGTTCAGGCTGCTGCTAGAGTAAGTCGCAATTACACTCGTGCGAGGTTATGAGGAACGCCCTGCTCTTCGAGGGGTTCGACGAAACATCTGCATCCGCTTTCCTCGAAGATCTCTTGCTAACTCGTCCTCCGCATCTTTCCCGCTGCCCCCTCGCGAATTGACAGGTACCGACGACTTATGGCGGATGATCGTACTGCCATGTCTTTCAACAGCTGAGTGATGCTGTCCCTATCAAGACTGCGAATCTGGGACCACCTTACTTGTACAGAGGGAAATAGAATTGCCATAGATGGACATTTCTTGTGCTACCTGCGCTTGCCAATGACAGCCGCAAAGATATGGGGCATCTCAGGCTTCACCAAAGATCTCGGATCTCCCGATAGCTGTTCATCAGCTGTGAGATTCTGCAACAAACGCGCGCAACCTCGTGTGGTTATGTCTTCCGCTTTTGATTTACGGCACTCGGGCAACAAAGGCTATACAATGCAAAGGCAACTCGGTCAAGCTGATTCGATTCAGGGTTCATCGGCCTAGACCTCGCCCTCCGCAGAAGTCGGTTCCCTCTCGAGGCGCAGGTCTGTCTGGAAACTGGGGTGCCACCTGGGTGCGCGGCAGATGAAACGCCTTCTTGCCTTTAACGGTCTCCTTTGTTAAGGGCCCCTGTGTGCGCGTTCCTTGCACAGCTCTCGAGCGTTATGGCGGCAAAGGCACTTATACGAGTATTAGCTCTGACAAAGAAGACGAGCGGATCATCTTGTCTGCGGCCAGAACGGACCGATATATAAGACCACCCATACGCTTGCCTTTGCCACTCAGCCATACATAATTTGAGCTTCCTGAATTCCATCTTCACAGATCGTTGTGCGGTCACGCCAGAGCTACCTCGTACATAACAAGGCCCATCCGATTGACGACCAAGAGCATCACGGTGACCACTACTCGTGTACTTGACCATCAAAAACACCTTGCTCACCCGGTGCTGAACATCGATACCATGGGTAAGCTTTGGATTCGAAAGAGCGAGTTCGCTCCGGAACTGACGCGTGGAATTCAGGTCTTTGCCTGGCCTGCTGCTTCGCCCCGAAGGGCAGAAAGTGCTCTAGGCACTCGTCCTCAGCAAGTTATCTCTACGAACAACAGCAGCCGCAAATGTACATCCAGAAGCCGAAATTACACAACGCTCAACACACGCCAGCAGCGCCTCCATACGTAACCTACCATCAGCAACGACAATGGGCGCCCCGCCCGAATACGATGCCTATCACCGTAGAGGCGCAGTCGCCACAGTCGCCGAGTGGTACTAGTTTCTACTATGGTTCGAATCCTTCCAGTCCCAATAAGAAGGTTAGTTTTAGGCCGGCGAGTCGGCATTAGACGTCGCCACATGCACGAAAATGCTCGATGGGCGGGATGGGCTTACATCGCCACAATGACATTGGTGGAATTCAGGATCAGATGCTTGAAAGGGGTTGGGACAAAGCGGAGCGTTCGACTTGTTCAGGTACAGCTTGCTCTTATGGGAAGGGAGTGGCATCAACGATAGCCAGCAAAGTGACTGGCTCGCAGGAATGCTAAATGTACTATATGCTAAATGTATTGTATGCTGAATGTACTGTACTATTGTATGCAATACCCGTTGTAACAACACATGTGAGTCTTGCATGGAAAGTTGCGTGGATAGCACAATATGCCGTCTGCGACGAGGTAGAAATTGGAAACTAAGATACAAGTTTACTTTGCGCTTGCTCCTCTCGGTAGATCTGAATGTACGATGACGGATTCGAGGCTGGTCGTCATTTGCCCGCTGCATATTGATGGGCGAAGATGTGCCGAGTCGTCATATTGAGCAGCCTTTGACGCTGATACCCAAGACACCATCTCTGCCTATTGGCTGATCTTCTTCTTTCCATATTTTCTTGATATCTTCCGATACTTTATAGTCCTTCTCGCGATCCTCCACTGTTGCCAGGAGGTTGCCTCTATGCCCCGCAGCTGGCCATAGACTGTGGCGGAAAAAGTTGTCCGGATCGAAATGCTGCTTGATGCCGAGCAGACGCTCGAAGTTTTCCCCGTACACCCCGCGAATGGCGTCAGGATGGGAACTTGACAGGAACTGGTGTGCTTCGCCATCAGCTCGTTGATTATGTTGGAGAAAACATACACTTACACAGGGCAAGGGACCACCCGGGGATTCGACGTGTATGACTTTATCAATCCAGTCTCGAGCCGTCAAGACGCAGCGCACATCTTCTTGTGGTACGTTGACTGGCCACTGATGCAATGCAGCAACGGTGTATAAAGCTTCACGATGGGACTTTGGTAGGCATGATGTTGTAGTGTCAGCAACTGCGCCTTCGACCAACTCGAAAAGCCATGCTACATAAGGTTTGCAGCTATGTCAGCCATGTCCATTGGATGGCGGAATGGACTTACTGCATCCATCGGGAACTGAGTGGAATTGCTGACAGGTTTGGTTGATCACGTCGTCTGACAGCGAGTTGAGCAAATCAGATTTGATGAACCTAACAGCGCATGTTTGTACGTCAGGGCGGTGTACAACGCATAAGCTTTGAATACTCGCCATTTCCTGCCCGCTCCGCCTTTCAGAATGTTTGCCACCGAGTCCTGTTGCTCCAAGAAATTCCGCTCTCGTACATCCTTGAAGAGACATCGTTCTTCTTCCCAGCTGCTGATGGCCTGAAGATACTCGGCACCGCTTTCCTGAGAGCCAGCAAAACATAGCTGTATGATAACTACACCAGCCAAATGGGCGGGGCCGGCCGTCAGAATCATGTTGACATATAGTGTGCGTGGCGAGGCTTTCACGCAATCTCTGACATGCTGTATCAGACTGGGCGTGGTCGAGCGATTGAATGGACTACAAACCAAAGTGAGTCAACCTTGACATCGAACTGCTTGCAAAGACTTACTAAATCAGATTGCCCGCAAAGACTACCGGAATGTGGAATGCCTTCGCACGATATCGCGTGGCGATGCCCATAGTTGTGCCAGCGCCACGGATCGCGAACCACAGGTCCTTTCCTTCCTGCTCTGTAAGCTTTCCTTCTGTGCCATCGGGGTTCTCGACGGCAATCACCATCCCTTCGTTCTTCTCATCCATACCAGACAACCAGACAATTCTGCCATCCGACAAAACGTATTCGATTTCGAGCAAATTGTCCATGCTAAGACCGTGCAGCCGCCCCAGGAAACCGAATCCACCGGTCATCATTACGGCGGAGCCCACCGGGAAAGCCGCGAGCGGCACGTGGAAAGCGCCCCATGGAGAATGGTGTGATGCCTTGTCGATCTGCTTCGCCGTAGCGCCCGAGCCAAAGGTGACCACGATATAAGGGGGCAGGGAACCCGGTGACATGCTTGAGAAAAGTGATGTGGCGGATGTCGTTGCTTCGGATCCCGATCCGGAGCCAGAGGCGGAAGATGAGTTTTCACTGCTGGAGATCTGCCTACCGAAGTAGCTGTTCGAGATTCCGCCAAGGCCTGAAGCGCCGGGGTAACCTAGAGCATAAGTCGGATCGAATATGCCAGCACTGGACGCCGACCCTGATAATGAAGCCTGGCCAAATTGCCATCGCGGATCCAGTGCGTGACCGGACGGCATCATGGGAAAGTGATTTGTCTGTTGCATCATGGGTGGAACGGAGCTCCCGAAGTTGAGCGGTGTCGAAGTTTGGAAGGAACCACGAGCACTGCCGAAGCTGGGTTCATACTCTGTAGGCCCTCCCAAGCCGTCCATCATACTCTTCTTTGAGGCAGCACTGAGAACACTGCTCTCTGAGTTTCTAGATGCGGCGCTGGACGAATGGCGAGTGGGCATATGCGAGGATGAGTTTCTGGACGTCGAGGGTCCTGACTTCCCAAAGTCTTGTCTCGGTTGAGTGTTCTCATCTCCTTGCCAAGCATCGGTAATGGACCGCTTAGCCGCATTGGTGTGTCCGTTGCCGTTGTCGGGGTGATTTCCGTTGCTGTCAGACCTGGCAATCTGAGCGGGCTTTCCGCCGAAGCCGAACCCAGCATTGTAGGCTATTGGCGGAGATACCATTCCTGCACCCGGACCGTCACCAGCACCGTGGCCGTGCTGTTTGCCCTTTCCCTTGGGTTCGCTGATGACTGAGGTGACTTGTCCGCTCGCGTTCATGATCTTGTCCGTGCGTTCGTGGCGCTGATTGACGCCAAGTTTCATGCTTCGTAGCGGCGGGAGCGGTGTCTGAGGCGAATCCGGAAGGGATACAGCGATAGCCGACATGAGCGAGAGATCGACAATGACCTGTCCCGCGACAGCCCAACCGTGCGTTCCGTACCCTCCGGACTTTACGGACAATTCGAGGTCATGCTTCTGACAAAACAAGACGATCCTGCACGGAGGAGCGTCAGTCGGGATCTTCAATACGGCAACTCCACACAGCTTACCTGCTGACCTGTCGTGCCGTTCGAGGTCGCACCAACAACGGTGCACGAGCTCTCACTGTTCCGTTGAACACCGTCGAGTGCAGCCTGAAATTCTCCGACCCGTACTCCCAAACCTCGGCGTCTCCATCCTGCTCCTCCCTGAGTTCCGCGTCTGTGCCCTTCGCTCGATCCGCTGATATGCACCTTGCAAACGGATCCGCCAGAGAATCCCTGAGTTCGGAGAGCAGGGATGATTCCAGCCTCCTTTCCGATGGCGATACACTCTCCAATTTCCCTATTCCTGAGAGTCTCTGCCACGGGAGGGTTCAATATGGCATCCATGGGAGCGGCGGCCTTCATGCTGGGATTCGGATCAAGCTCGGCTAGCATGGAACGCTCCTTTTGGATGGACTTGCCACCATGAATTTCCGTGAACCCACTACGCTGATGGTCTGCCGTGTCGTGCTTGAGGCTTTCGCCTTGCCCGTCACGAGCGTCGTTGCTGAATGCGTGTCCTGCGAGATCGTTGGCAATCTGTTGGGATGTCTGATTGACCATGTTGCCGAGTATACTGTCCACGATTACGGCTCCGCTGCAACTCGCTTCTTTCTGTCCACCTCGGATACTGGTCGAGACTTGCGTATAATCTTGCCGTCCTGAGATATTGCGTGGCCTTTATGACTGGATTGATGACCTGGTGTACGGACACGTTTGCGGTCGTAGTAGGCAGGCAGACCCTGCTTCGCTTCGCCTCTGCAACGATATTTAACTGTCATTTCAGCACGAGTTGCCGCAAGTGGAGAGAGCGCTAAGAGACAATGCCCAGACGAAATCCGTGGTGCCCCCATCCGAATACCAGAACCTTATTCCGTCAGACTGAGTTTCCGGATGCTCCCGCCCGGCCGACACGACGTGACATTCGACGTACCAGCTCATCGACCGAGTTGTAGCCTCCACCGGCCACGACTGGCATGCTGTTGGAACGGTATAGCGAGGTCCTGCAGCTGGTCCTTCCAGCAATTCTTCCAGCTGTCCTTCAGCTTGTCCTCCCAGCTGTTGCCTCAGCCGTCCCGTCCTGCCACTTTCGCTGACCCGAACTTCCGGGTTTGTCAGAGTGCCTGTACACGGAATCCGGTCTGCATGCATATGGCCCATCAAGACGCAAGCGAGGCGGACGGCGAATAGTGTCAATCAAGTGGTTTGAGATACGGTGACCACCGCCTTCCAATTTCTATGCCACATGTCCTGTACAAAAAGGAAAAACGCGTTTACAAGCTGTGATGATACAAAGCTGATCCGAGACCACAAAGAATGGGTACAATGATCCCGCTTCGGCGTCTGAGCCGCGCCTTCTAAATCTGCATCTCGTCAATGAGCTTGATCAGAGCACGAGCTTCCGACTTGTAGTCAATAGGGGAGGCTCGTCGCACGCTGTATCGTATTCGCATTTGGTCCTGGAGAGAACGGGAGTCAACATCCTCCGCCGTTTGTGACTTATGGCTGGCTTACGTTGTAACTGTCCTGTTTGGCGGAGCATGAAAAGGTGAAAGTCTTTCCCGTGGCACTTTGGATAATATTGCCAAAGGCTCCTTCGTCCGACTCCTTGATCTCCATCAATTCGTCTGCGGTCTTGCCTAGAAGCGACTCAGCGGCTTCATTGAAGGCGGTAATCCAGATATGACCAGTGTGGTCCATGACGCTGAGGTTGAGAATATATCTGGCAACGGAGGCCATTCAGCGTACGAAATCGCGAGAAATTCAGTTCAGTCAACTCACCGATGCAGCGGTTTGGGGTAGACAGCATCACATTTCTCACACCTCCACCCGTCACTCTCCTCAACAACCTTCTTGTTGCACGTCGGACAAGCCGGATAGCTGAAAGATTCCGACTTGATGAAGCTGATCGTCGCTTTGGTACTGAAATACTCTTGCTTGTCCGACATGCCAATGTTCTCGTCCTTGATCTGACCAATCGTCTTCATCTCGTCTGGACGGATGCTGGCCGCGCCTCCGGCGCCCGCCATACCTGCGCTGTTGAAGGTGTTGTAGCTGACACGCGTGCCTTCCGCATCGAACCAGCCTCGAAGCGAATGGGCCTCGCCGACGTCGGGATTGAAGGTCATCGAACTCGAGCTGAACATTGACAGTGAACGTCCACCGAAATCGCCGACTTTGACACCCTTGAAAGCGATAATAGGGTAGCCTTCGCTCTTGAACGCCTCCGCTTGCTTGCCCCACAGGGTGAGGCGAACGCTCCATTGCGATTGATCCACCAGAGTGATATCTCGCTTGGAGAAGGGTCGACCGTTCTTGGCCGTAATCTGTCCGAGCTCGCCCACTTCCTTGACGACAGCCAAGACGTCACACGTCTGATCCTTCTCGACGGAAGCCAGATTTTCGATGGGAACAAAGTTGTACTTGACCTGAGGCACACTTTCGTCCTCGCACGGCTCGATTTCAGTATGCTGCTCAAACATGATTTCATAGTCGTTGTTGACGTTGCTGAATTGCTTTTTGGCGATGTTGACTCTGGCACGGGAGATGAAGTAGACCTTGCCCTCCTGCAGGACTTCGTAAAAGTTGTCGACCGCCTCATTGAATCCCGTAGCGCGAATTTCTCCCGTCTCATCCATAAACGTCACGTTGAAGAGCTTGCCTTCGCCTCGCTGATTGGAATAGTGCTTGATGTCGGACTTGTGCGCAACTCGAGCTTTGATGGTCCATTTGTTCTGATAGGGACTCAAGCCTTCAATGGGATAAAGAGGTCCAGATGGCTGAGCACCTCCCGCACGACCACCACGAGCGGCATTCGATGCTCCACGCGCTGGCGGAGCTGCGACTTTCCTAGCAGACTGGATCTGCGGCGCGGCTTGCGGTGCTGGTTGCTGCTGCTGTTGGGCCACGGCGTTGGGTTTGTTGTCGGCACTTTCTGCCGTCCTGTCATCCACATTCGTCGGCTGTCCAATACGGTCCGCTGGGCCAGGTGCAGCTGTAGCGCCAAGAACGATGAGTAATCTACCAGCCGACGTGATATTGTGAGTATGTCTGAGAGGAGGCGAATGAGTGGTAACAACATACCTTCTACCCTGAACGACATTAGTGGCGTATTGCGTCAAGGTGATCAACCCGTTCTTGGTCAGAGCATTGGATTCCACAAGATTGTTCAGCTGTGTACCCAGCATCGCTTGCAAATAATGCTTTCCATCGGACATGATCAACCTAGAGAACGGCTGTCAGCTGGGCTTCGAGAACGACATCAAAGACAACTGGGATTTACCGGTAGCGATCCATAGAGTTGGCAGCTGCCTGAATCTTCTTGATGTTGAGGATCTGCAGCGTAGGTTGCAAGACCGTCGCATCTACAGGAGGCTCGGCGTGAAATATGGTCGACACGGCGTCGGTAGTGAGTTGATCCGCCATGTTGAAAGGGGGTGTTGGTTTTGCGAGGAACTTTGTACGAGCTGTCCGATATACCGCTTTATATTCGCAGCGATGATGACTGACGAGATGATAGTCGTAATCGATGCAGATGCCACGTACTGCCAAATGGGAGTTGATACAGAGATGACCGGCCAAACACTCATCATCATCACTCTGAAGAAAGTCCAAGCGAGCTCGACGCGTCTTCAATTCAATCAGCGACGCGCCGTTCGCGCACATTGAAGGAGCTCTCACGTGATCTCAGTCTTCGCCACCGTCTCGGTCGTGCTGCGCCTTCTCGCATCCCTCAGTCTTTAATGCAGACTTCCTTCACGGACAGCGGTACAGCATGTACAATGTCCAAGCGAAAGACAGCCCCTCATTCATGTTTCTATTGTACAACGCGACGACACAACATGCAACCGCAAAACCTCGAATGCCCTTCTTCTGGGCGTGAGTCGGAATATGTCCAGGTTACAAGAACTCCAATGTCCCGTATTCTACCCTGCTCGTCAATTCAATCGAGGGGAGATGACCTGGCCTGGGATTGGGCTTTCAACTCGTCCGTGCAGCGACTGACCCTGACAACCTTGGCTCCGCGAAGTTGAGAGAGAGCACGACAGACGACCAAACAAGAATGCACAGTGCAAATATAGACAGATTTATGACAAGGCTTGCCCGCCTCGCCGACATTCCGCAGATCCTATCGTTCGCCCTGGTTCCTCCTCCTTCGATGGCCTCATCGGGGACGAGTGAATAGTGTTGAAACGGACTGTTGAAGAATATTCCGCCTCCGCCGGATGCGACTATCGGATTCGGCGCTGCTGTCCGAGGATCCCCTAAGCCCACCCAGTAATCCGGCGGAGTGGATCCGAAGTCAATGGCTCGACGGCCTTCAACCATTTGGCTGGCTCCCCGTGCCGCGCGGTACGTAGGCAGCCTTTCCCATTTTGGATCATAGGTGGGTGGATGGGCGTCGCGATTGTCGTCCACAGGCGAGTCGCGTTGTATCGTCTCATAGGATGGAATCGGAAACAAAGCGGCGTGATCCCCCAACAGACGAGTAGCCGATGTCGGGAACTGGACGAGTGACTGACAAGGTGATGAAGCAGCGATCTGGACAGGTCGTGACTGCCTTGCCTGATGATTGCCTGTGAGAGGCGCGATTGGAGCAACTCCGTGCCTTCGCCCAGCTCGCTCGTTTGGGAAGGACTGCCATGGAGGGAGGGAGTCCCTCCATTGCCGAGCATCTTGCATGTTGGCTGAAAAGGCTGGCATACTACTCTGAGTCGAACTGACGTTCCGACACGATGGTAAGCGAGCTTGCAAGGGCTGTTCTCGTGCTATGAGCGCTTATCGAGGCCGCACGCAGCTATACGATACGAGGCTCGGGCCGCACCCAGGAGTTTCGCTCAACGGGTCATCCACTGACTGGCTGACTCCATGAAAGGAGATCGCAATCATCTCTTTTCAGTATAGGGGCAAAGGAATATCAGCGGTTTCAGAAATCAACGCATCTTCAACGCATATCTGCATATGACCCTGGCAATCAAGTCGTCGAAGGCAGACAGCATGTTCGGATACAGGGCGACTGAAATGTTAACAAGCCGGGAAGGATGATTGTGTGAATACAAAGCGGTACAGTGTCTAATCTAATGCCGGATACAACTTGGTAGGTAGACGCTTAGAACCCTTGTCGAAAATACATGTCCCTATGACATCGATGTGGAACTGTGCTGCAGTCTATGCAAAGAATGATCGCGCCCTATGAAGACTGTCCAACGTGAATTACTGGCCACTTCCCATGCCAAATCCACCGCGCTTCCTGTTTTGAAATGTCGGACCGGAGCTTCGGCCAAAGCCTCCATCGCTTGCCCGACCGAATGATCCCTGCCTATCCCGGTTGAATCCACCCTCCCTGCTCCTGGAGAATCCGCTGTCCCGATCGCGGCCGTAACCGCTGTTCCTGTCTCTACCAAAGTTGCCTCCCTCCGATCGACCGAAGCTTCCTCTACGTTCACCGAATGACCTGTCACCGCTCCTCTTGCCTCGACTGTTCTGACGGATACCGAGTTTCTGCAGGAAGGCTGTAGAAACATATGGGGGTGATTCCAGGCCACCAGCTTCTACTGCCCATGTCTGCAAGTCTTGAACAATGTTGATGGCGGGGGTGTTGAGAAGACTCTCCGCCTTGGCGGCGTAGTATCCCAGCATGGAGACGAAGACTTCCTCGACGGCTTCGGCGTCGAGTCCGACCTTCAGCTCGTCAATGAGGGCGTTCATGTTGGCATATCTTGGCAGGTACGGCTCCGCTGACGGATCAGAAAGTGCTCCTCGCGTGCCAAATCGGTCGTGACGTCGGACAGCCTTCTTGACGGCGGAAGTGACGGATTCGCCGGTGCCGATAAGATCATCGCGAGCCGCGACCATCTGTTCGAGCTGGGCCGTGGTTTCTTCAGTCGAGATCTGTCGAATGGGAACTTCTGCAAGTGCGTTCAAGAACTTGGATTCCCACGGCAGCAACACCAGGTCACCTTGACCACCGGTCGAACCGCCTCGACCTGTACGTCCAACACGATGGATGTACTGCTCTGGAGTTCCGGGAATACCGACTTGAATCACTCGAGTGACACCAGGGTAATCGACTCCACGAGCGGATACATCAGAAGTAACGAGAACAGATGCGCCACTGTTGTCTTGCCTGAAAGCATCGGAAGCCCGCGAACGTCTGCGTTGCTCCAACTTGGAGTGAATTTCGTAAACCTCGGTTCGGTCACCCGCCGGCAGGGCTTCGGAAAGTTCCCGAATGAAGGTGGCGTACAGCTGGGTCAGCTTGGTGGTAGGTAAGAAGACAATCGATTTGGATTTGCCGGGATTTGTAAGTTGATCGGCGGCGAGAAGCTTCAGGACGTGAGGTAGCTGTTCCTTGGCGGAGGGCAAGATGGTAGCGTATTGGGGAATGTGTTCGTGAACGTTTGACTCATTCTCGGGCACACAGTCGATGACGAGGTTGTCCTTGTCGAGATACTTTCGCGCAATCTTCTTGATCGACGGCGATACTGTTGCCGAGAAGAGGAAAGTCTGCCGATCCTTAGGGGTATGATCGACGATGTAATTAAGATCCTCGGTGAATCCCATATCCAACAAGGTATCGGCCTCGTCAAGAATGAGCTACAGGAAAGGAATTCGCATAAGTGACCAAGATCTCGCGGACAATACGCAATCCACTTACGGTACCGGTCTTCGACATGGCAGCCTTGATCTCAGGACCGAATTGAGGGTCTTGCATCAGATCCTTCAATCGACCAGGAGTAGCGACAACAACGTCCAATCTGCCACGCTTGAATGCCCCGATCTGGGCGCGACGGTTCTCGCCACCGACTAACAATCGTACTTCCATAAGCTTGTGCCATGTAAGACACTTGATGGCTTCGTTGGCAATCTGCGTGGCGAGTTCACGAGTAGGCGAGATCACCAAGGCCCCAATGGTATTTTTCGACAGGTCACCTGAGAAGAGAGGTTCAGGATGAATGCCAATATACTTGCGAACTGGACACCTACGCCTTGTAAGACCTTCCTTGCCACCTTGCACATCTCCAAACTTCTCCAATGCAGCCTTCTTGCTCTCTTCTTCTAGGAAATGTAACCTCCTCTCAATGGCAGGAACCAAAAAGGCCTGATTGCAGGATGTGAGTTGAAAACGCACGCAAAGCAAGTCGATCTCCAGATACGCACCACAGTCTTCCCCGTACCCGTCTTCGCCTTGACCAGCAAGTCCTTCTTCACTGGAGGTGGCAGATTTCGCTCCTCTTCCGACTTTTGGGCGTCGAACTCAGCCTTTGACATCCCATGTGGCGGTCTCTCCTCAAAGCCGACCAGGTCCGGCATCAAGCTCAGCACTCGCTCCTGTACCTCGCTCATATATGTAAAGTTGAAGGGTCGCTTCTGGAGCGCTTTAAGAGAGTCATGGTTGATGCGTCGACGAAGTATGGAAAAGGGCAGACGGGGACTGGGCGGTGTCACTGGATCCTCGACCGGCAGACCGGGAACCTCGCTAGATGCTTCTGCTTGAGGCTGCTCGGCGTATTCCTCCCATGATGGCGATGATTGGCTTTCCGCGTGTGCCAAAGCAGCAGCGGATGACGCCGACCGATAGAGCGGAGAGTTGCTGGTAAAAGCGGTCGAGGCTGATCGCAAAGCAGACCGAGCTCTCAGCAGGGAGCGACCGACGTTCGATAAGTTTCTGGCGGCGATCATGGCTGCGTCGAAACTGGTGGGCAAGTCGATAGGACTTGGCTGATGACAGAACCGGGATAGTTATCGATGAAGAGGCCAACGCCCATAACGGTCGAGGCAACAGAAAACACTCGACACGTGATCGACCTCTGAAATTCATGTTTGATCCAGAATCTCGGCGGCCGGGAGAAGCGATCCTTAGCCCGAACTTCGTGATCCGAAGCGCACCGATCGGCATCCGCACTGTGTCAAAAAACGTTGGAAATTATACGGTCAGCCTCCGCCCCACCGCCCGACGCCTGCTCACCTGTCTTTATCAACAGCGCCATCTGCATTGTTGCGTCGGCTTGCTCTCCTCCCCTTTTCCGCAATCCCGAGACCATAGTGCTTGTCAGATATCCATCTGGTAAGTCGCCTGCTTCGATATGTTCCGCTGAATTCGAGCTCACCGAATCACCATGCTGTCCTCTACAGTCAACCCCGTCGTCTCACTTACACGCTCACCGCACATGCCAGCACTACTTCGATCTTTGATCCCATCGATCTCCACTGCTTCTCGCCGAACGCTTCTTGCCGCCCGAACTCGACCCGCACAAATCTCTCTTACCGCTACCAGAATGTCTTCCACTTCCATCCCCGTTCCCGAGGACTTCGTGAGTAATTGTGCGATGAACCCTTGGTCGACAAACTAATAGTCGTGTCTCGTCTTCAGAACAAGGTCCTCTACCAAACCTTGGCTGAGGCTGATCCCGATGTGGCCAAAATCATCGAAGATGAGACGTGGCGTCAATTCTCTGGTTTGGAATTGATCGCTTCCGAGGTACGCTTCATTCAGATAAAGGATTGGGTCAGAGCTGATCTCGCCTTTTAGAACTTGACCTCTTTGGCTGTCATGGAAGCGAACGGCTCCATGCTTACTAACAAGTACTCCGAAGGTCTCCCTGGAGCCCGATACTACGGTGGTAACGAGCACATCGACATCCTCGAGAACTTGTGCAGAGACCGAGCCCTCAAGGCCTTCAACCTCGACCCCAAGGTCTGGGGTGTCAACGTCCAGCCCTACTCTGGTTCAACCGCCAACTTTGCGGCTTTCACCGCCTTGATCAACCCTCAGGACCGAATCATGGGTTTGGGTCTTCCCGACGGTGGTCACTTGACCCACGGTTACTACACCGCCAAGAAGAAGATCACCGCTTCTTCTATCTACTTCCAGTCCTTCCCTTACCGGGTCGCTCCTGGAACAGGTCTCATCGACTACGAGCAGTTGACCACCAACGCCAGCCTTTACAAGCCCCGAATGATCATCTGTGGAGCTTCCGCCTATCCCCGAGACTGGGACTACCAGCGTTTGCGAAAGATTGCCGACAGCAACGGCTCTTACCTCTTGAGCGACATGGCCCATATCTCCGGTCTCGTCGCCGCTGGGGAACAGAATTCGCCGTTCGAGTACTGTGACGTCGTCTGCACCACGACCCACAAGACTTTGCGAGGCCCTCGAGCTGGTTTGATCTTCTTCCGAAAGGACAAGGAGTCTGACATGGAGCAGCGAGTCAACCAGGCTGTCTTCCCCGCTTGCCAGGGTGGACCGCACAACAACGTAGGTGCTTCATTTGCGTTTCGAATGTGCTCAGCTTAACACCACTCTCGAATAGACCATCGCCGGTATCGCCGTCGCGTTGAAGCAGGCCGCCGACCCCGCCTTCAAGGCTTATGCCAAGCAGGTCATTGCTAACGCTCGAGCCATCGCCAAGGTTCTCGTCAGCCACGAGTACAAGCTTCAGACTGACGGTACCGACAACCACTTGGTCCTTTGGGATCTTCGACCCTTGGGCTTGACCGGTTCTAAGATCGAGAAGATCTGTGACGAGGCTCACATCACCGTCAACAAGAACGCTGTTTCCGGTGATACTTCTGCCCAGGTACCCGGTGGTGTCCGAGTCGGTCTTGCGGCCTTGACTTCCCGATCCATGAAGGAAGCCGAGATGGAGAAAGTCGCCGACTTCCTCCACCGAGCCGTTCAGATTGCCTTGACCGCTCAGAAGGAGGCTGGTACCAAGCTCCTCAAGGACTTTGTTACCGCCTATAGCAACCAGGACAATGAGTCCGCCAAGCTCCTCGCCCAGTTGAAGAAGGATGTTATCGAGTTCTCCACCCGGTTCCCCCTTCCCGGTGTGCCCGACACTGTGAGTAAACAAGAGTGCAATTCAAGGTACATCGGCTCATCTTCTCGTTACAGTCGTCCATCAAGCGACCTGCTGGCTACTAAATGTGAATATCCGTGATCCTGTCACGGAGTTGTACCTCAAAATCATCTATTTCTTCTCAACAAAAGTAGCGGCTTGCTGAGCCCCATGCGTACCGCAACGTTATCGGGTTCGCCAGTCAGCAAGTTGCCTTGTATTTGTATCAATACCAATTTCAACAGTTGAAAATGGATGTATGGCATGTTTATTAGGGGATCATCTGGAATAGCCGCATAGTGCACAATTGCTATGCAGGGGAAGCGAATGAATTTGCATTGGAGTTGCTAGCCCTAACTGTTCTGATCTCCGGCGGAAGGATGAGGTCCGCCAGCCCAATAAATTCCGAGCTGCGTTCAAACATCCCCTTATTGAGAGCTCTGTCTGCGAGCGATGAACGGGATCACTACACTGTGACATCCGCTTTGTTTCGCCGATACTTGTCTTCCACGATCAGCCTCCATCCTCCAGTACCTCCTAGTTGTCATTTTCGCCAATCAATCAAGCAAGCACTGGCAAAAAAAGACGCCAATCATTATTCAGGCGGAGCTACAATCGGCCCGACGGTCATTGCCGAAGCAGCGTTTGTCTCAGACTTCGGACGAGATCACGAGAAGGAGGATATGGACTCGTGACATCGAGTTGGCAGAGTCTTGACCGGTCCTTGCCTATTGCCTATAATTACTTCACCTGGACCCACTTCCTCTCTCCAGCTGAAACCAGCGAACCCTGGAAGTTACAATTGCAACCCTTGCCCTTCCTGATAATGACAACCTCGAACAAGCAGCATCTCGTGGTCGTTGGCGCCGGTAAGCACGCTAGGCCTTCGACGGACAGAGAAGGCTTACCACCAGACTTGCTTCTGCATACCAGGTGTCATCGGCCTGACTACGGCCCTCATGGCCCTTGAGACTGGAAAGTACGATGTCACGATTGTCGCGCGAGACTTTCCGGGAGACAAGAAGTCGGTGGGCTACACTTCGCCGTGGGCTGGAGGTACGTTGAGGCGGAGCAGATTATCAGTGTCGCATTCGCGATAATGCTTGGAGCAGCACATCACGTCAGTAATGCAGGCAAGGACAAACGTCTTCTAGGTGAGTTCGAAGCGTTCCTTAAAACCCCGATCAATGATTTATGACTTTGGTCTCCCCGCTTAGCGATGGATATGGAAAGCCTTCCGAGGTTTCTCGCGATGGCTCGAGATTCATCGTCGAAATGGCAAGATTGCTTTTTACACATCAAACAGACCGAGCTCTTTGTCGAGGCGAAGACAGCAGAACAAGAGTGTCTGACAGAAATGCCGAATGTTAGTCTCCTTTACAATTTACGACCCCGACTGGATTCAAGGGTCTCGGACTGACATATCTTGTGGTGCATAGTTCAGATATATTCCAGAAGGAGAGCTGCCTCCCGGATTCCAGCAAGGGTGCACTTTCAACAGCATGTATCACGTAAAACGGATCAGGAGACCCGGGCTCACTTCGGTCCTTCCACTCCCACAGCGGTAACGATAGACACCAGCAGATACCTACCATGCTTAGTAGCCGAGCTCCGGCGACTTGGATGTCTTTTCGTCCGATTCACCCTCACTCACGTCACCCAATTGCAAGTACCGATCATCTCTCGAAAAGCGGACGCCATCATCGTATGCGCCGGCCTCGGTGCAAGGCACCTGGGAGGCGTGGAGGACCAGAATTGTTACCCGGTCCGTGGTCAAGTACTGCTCGTCAGAGCGCCTTGGTATAGGCACGGAATCACTCGGAGCTCGATGTCCGGCGACTGGACATGTGAGTGAGCGCTCTCACAGCGCAAGTCGATCGCGAACGACTGGTTTGACCTTCTCTTCTGCGATTAGACACCATCCCACGGGCATGCGGGGACGTCATTCTAGGTGGATTCAAGACAGACAATGACTGGACAGCGCATGCGGTGCCCTCGCAAACCACGGACATTCTCGAACGGTGTATCACCATGGCGCCGGATCTCATTCCCGAGTCAATCTCTAAGAACAGGAATCCGAAAGTCTTGGTCGAAGAGCTGAAAAAATTGCTGATCGAGGAAGGGTCTGGGCTGAGGCCGGCGAGGAAAGGTGGAGTGAGAATCGAAAGCGAGGAATTGCAAGTGGGAAGCGACAGCATTTCTTTGATACATCATTATGGGTGAGAGATACATCCGATAAGCTTGAACGCTCAGCGGGCTAACACTCCCTATGATTGTACAGACACGCTGGGGCAGGTTATCAGGCTAGCTTTGGCAGTGCAAGGCTTTGCTTGGAAGAAGTGGCGAGGTCTCTGGCAACACACGGCAGGGTGAAAGCGAAGTTGTAAGCGATAGGGATATCGAAGTGGGTGACATATTTCCAAGGCTAGGTAACGGGCAAAGCCGCCTAAGTCGGTGTCGAGATCACGTGGTTGTGACAATGAGCTTCGAGGCACGATCAGAGACGTAGAGCGCTTTAACGTCAGCCTACGATATAGGTATTGTAGGCATGTGTCGTACTCTACGGTCGAGGTTCTCCGCCGGCTTGCAGAGTGGGCATGTTGTAGCGGGCGCACCCTGGCATTCTGGGCGTCTCTCAAGCAAGTAAACGTCATCCCTGCAGACTGATATCTCTCCCTATGCTGTGTCTGGAGTAACGAGATACACAGGTCTGCTCTGTTCGTCTGAGAACGCTTGTGCAATCCTTTATACCTCAACATGCAGGCCATCCGACTCGCCAAGAAGTACCCTCAATTCCAACAGGATGAAGTGTTTGACCTTATTAACAGGTTCAAGTGAGTACCCGTCATCTCGGCTCAGAAATGTGAGCTGAGGTGTCTCCTCTCAGACAGATCGACGTAGAAGACAAGGGGTCGCTCGACAAGGCGACCGTCATTCATGCTATCGAGCAGTCTGGCCAAGCGACCTATGATCAGGCTCGTGAGGCTCTCAAATCCACGTCGATCGATGCCAGCGGAAAGGTCGAAATCGAGGATTGGGTCCAGCTTCACAGCTTGCTGAAGCAGGGCATTGCCGACAACCTCGAAGCCAAGAAGGGAAAGGTGACCGTCAAGGGTACCGCGGGAACTAATGCTCAGCATACCATCAACGAGGATGAGAGAAGGTCTTTCACAGAGCACATTAACGCTGTATGCACCCGAAGCGGTCAGGCCTTGAAAGTGTGCTAAGAACTGACATGACTTCTTTTTCTAGGTGCTTGCAGGGGACAAGGATATCGATCACGTCTTGCCGATACACACGGATACCATGCAGCTGTTCGACGAATGTCGAGGTGAGTCCCCTCTCAATAAGTCCGACTTATTCGACTAACACGGTTGCGCAGACGGTCTCATTCTCTGCAAGCTTATCAACGATTCCGTCCCGGATACGATCGATGAGCGAGTCCTCAACAAGCCATCAGTCAACAAAACGACGAAAAGCGTGAAGCCTCTCAATGCATTCCAAATCACCGAAAACAACAATATCGTTATCACTTCAGCCAAGGGTATCGGATGCTCAGTCGTCAACATCGGTTCTTCCGATATCGCTGAGGGGCGAGAACACCTGATTCTCGGTTTGATCTGGCAGATCATTCGAAGGGGTTTGCTATCAAAGATCGATATCAAGATTCATCCCGAGCTGTACAGGTTGTTGGATGACGGAGAAACCCTGGAGGAATTCTTGAGGCTGCCGCCGGATCAGATCTTGTTGCGATGGTTTAACTACCATTTGAAGGCTGCCAAGTGGCACAGGAAGTGAGTTCAGGCAAAGTTCCCCTCCACTGCGTTATTGACCTGACGATTTGTCTCTTCTAGGGTGACCAACTTCTCCAGGGACGTTTCTGACGGCGAAAATTACACTATCCTCTTGAATCAGCTCAAGCCCGACCAGTGCTCGAAGGCCCCGCTGCAGACTTCTGACCTCCACCAGAGGGCTGAACAGGTCAGTCGCCCCGTGAAACCTAGAAACTCCGCTAAAGATGCCCGATTCATCAGGTCTTGCAAAACGCCGACAAGATCGGATGTCGAAGATTCTTGACCGCCAACTCCCTCGTTGCCGGCAACCCGAAGCTGAACTTGGCCTTTGTCGCGCATTTGTTTAACACCCATCCGGGCCTTGAACCGCTGGATGAGGCCGAGGCCCCTCCTGAGATCGAGGACTTTGATGCAGAAGGCGAGCGAGAAGCCAGAGTCTTCACTCTCTGGCTGAACAGTCTGGATGTCGAACCCGGAGTGTACAACCTCTTCGAGGATCTCAAGGTGAGGTACACGAGACGGTCTGACCCGCCCAGAAGTTGACGTGAATTTGCAGGATGGAACCATTCTGCTTCAAGGCTTTGACAAGGTTATTCCAGGCTCTGTGATTTGGCGGCGTGTTTCCAAGCCCAAGGAGGGCCAGGAGCTATCCCGCTTCAAGGCAGTCGAGAACACTAATTACGCCATCGAGCTGGCAAAAGCGAACAAGATGCACATGGTCGGTATTCAAGGTTCGGATATCGTCGACGGTACCAAAACACTTGTACTTGGCTTAGTCTGGCAGTTGATGCGGTGAGTGGATGTCAAGTACATACATAATGCTCTAGGAGACTGACTAGGCATTGCGAACACGCTAGATTGAGCATCAATCAGACTCTGGCGTCACTGTCAAAGGATGGACGGGGTGTGTCTGATGTCGACATGGTGAAATGGGCGAACGATACGGTCAAGAAGGGAGGAAAGGCATCGACGATGAAGTCATTCAAGGACCCGTCTTTGAGCACCGGCATCTTCTTCATGGACCTGCTGAATGGCATCAAGCCCGGATATGTTGACTATTCGCTAGTCACTTCCGGCAGGAATGAGGAAGAGAAGAAGCAGAATGGTATGTGCCGATTGTGCGCTTGAAGGCTCCAGTATTCACGACTGTTGCCTTATAGCTAAATTGGCAATCTCCATCGCGAGGAAACTGAATGCACTGATCTTCCTTGTACCTGAAGGTGAGTAACAGCTTTCGAGCGCTATCATTGCCAGAGTCTCATCTCGCGATCCCGCGAAATCCAGATATCGTTGATGTTCGACCTCGACTGGTAAGCCTCGCATGCTTGGAAAAGGTTGCGCTACCGCTGTACTGACAAATTCTCTTGCCGCTGATTCTATCAATAGATGCTGACGTTCGTGGGCTCATTAATGGCGATCGCACACTAATGATTGAAGGATGACAAGAATAACAGATTGTATTTGTCTATATTATAAGCAAAGTCTAGGCACGTTGCCCGTATGCTAAGGTTGGTGGTTCGAGCGGGCGGCTGAATAATTTCCGCGTATTGTAAGAACGGAAGACATGAACGAATCGCCTCTGCATCTATGGTGCCTTAGGCCTCATTATCGTCGTCGCCGCCATCATCTCCCGACTCGTTCTCGGTTTCTGAAGCTGCATCCGCCTTGGCTGGTTTCTGATTTTCGGTCTGCCGTGGCTGTCCGAGGGTCAGCGATCGTCGAGGGGTAGCGAAGGCCGCACTGACTTGGACGCTTCTTATTTGCCTCTTCCCAGCCGCTCGTTCCCGAGGCTTGACTACTTCTGGTTCACTGCTATCCCCGTCGGAGCCTTCGTCACCGTAATCCTCGCGCTTCTGGCGTTTAGGTTTTCTGTGTGATTGGGGACATCAGTTTACCTGCGGAGCAAGTTAGAGATGCGATGCTACACACGGGTCCCCGTTGACTTTCCTCCTCTTCTGGGGAAGAGCCTTCTTGGGGAAATCAGCTGCGTTTCTCTACCATGAAGAAGACCTTAGCATATGTAAGCGGAGGGTTCAAAGATTGCTTACCGGAGCTCGAGCCCTTCTTGGTGCGGCTTTCTTGGTTGACTCGAAAAGCCAGGATTCGTAATCCTCTGGAAGATAAGTATTGCGTGCGATCTGGCACCGCGATTCAGTTGCCGGGCCGATCAGCGTGCTTTCGAGTTGCTCACCTCGCGTTGCTTCTGCACGTCGATCGGCGCGAACAGTCCTGACGGCAGGTGTGACTTCCCGCCATATGAGCCTGCTGGCCAGCCCTCTATTTTACGTTTATGTTGTATGATAGCTTGCGCAAGATCGCTAATCTTGTATAATCGCTGTAACGTTCGACGCGGATTGAGAATGCGCTCCTTGTCAAGCGGCCAAGATACACGACTACTTACGTCCCCAGGATATGCTGCATCGCGGACTGTCTTCAGCTGCGAGGCGAGGTGATGCAAGTACGCAATGTTGTTTGCGTTCGCAACGGTATCAACGTAGAGAAGAATGTAACTGGAACGACATTTTTTTGTCAGCTTCTCGTCTTATGAATCGAAACATCTGTACATACGTTGCTGCGTGAATCCAATCCTCATGTTCCGAAGGTGAGTCTTCCCGCATTACAAAGTCCGGATGATGTGATATCAGCGAGAGCAGACGCGCGAACTGCCGCTCGATCCTCTCCATCCGCGTCTCTGCAAAGTGACGAAGTGAGCAGTTTGTCCTGCGGATACAGAGACCTCTCCTCACTATCGTCTAGGCCAGCAGTGAGTTCGACTGCCAGACGACGTCCCTGAGTGAGATGGCGACAGCGTCAGATGACACGAGTGGTTGCAGTTTGCCAGCCTGAGAATGCTCACCAGCTCATGTAGCTCGTCGTCGAGATCGTGAGCGGAGAGGAACGGTACCATATTCCACCGCGGCGCGTTTCGTTTTCGTACGAGGTGTTTGCGTAATTTCAGCAGAAACGCTTCTCTAACCTGGAAATAGAGATCCTACCATTGAAATGAAAGTCAACACCGGGAATTGCTCCCAATGTTCGAAAGTGACGAACCTGCACAATATAAGCGATATTTTCGAATGCGGTGTTATCGATTTCCTTCTCATTGTGAGCGAAGACGGCAACCTTCAACAGCGACGTTGCCGCTGTCAGGCGGAGGTGACCTCGCACATGACCACTGTGTCCGGACGAGTCAATGTGGCATCTCAATATTGTGTCAATGTATATGACGAACCGTTCATCCAGTCGTGAAGAGAGGAATCCATCATGTTCGACAACGGCGCAAAGCCGTCTGATGTGCAACGCTAATTCGTCCTTTGTCGGACGGCCGTCAGGGTAGAATAGCGTTCTATTCGTGACGAGCTTCAACGCCAGGATTTTTGCCTGATCCATTGCGGCCAGATCGTCAAAGTCAACCCATGGCTCATCTTCCTCTTCTTCCTGCGTTTTCAGCAACGTGAGTTGTCAGAATAGAGAGCTTCCATCTGTACTTACACTTTGCGAGGTGAGGAATCTGTTGTCGTGCTGTGGAAGCAATGTTTCGCCGACAACTGCCTCGATCGAGGACCAATGATCGTGTACAAGCAAGGACGCTGAACGGCACATCTCAGTGACGGCTGCGATACAAGCAGGATATGATTCTGTTGCCTCCTCTGAGAATTTGTCAAGGACATCCTATCGAAGAGCGAAAGTCTTGTCTTCAGAATCTGAAGACGTTGCATTGCCGTAACGGTGCATCTTACCTGAATTACCTTCTCACTCGCGTCTGTCAATTTCATTTGGCCCAATAGCCTAGCCGCATACTTGGCAAGGCGAACGCTGTTGCCGGTGCACATCTGTATCGCACGATCGACAGTCTTGCTGTGGGGACGGATGTGTGAGTTGATCATGCATCGAAGGCTGTATCGGAACTCACCTGTCCAGCTTGAGCGAAGAATTACCGAAACTTGCCTGCGCCAGACATCTAATGCCAGCCTCTACAGAGGTCGAGGTCCGTTTGTCTAAGATTGTCTTTTGCAGCTCTGCGATGTGGTATCTGAAAATAGCTGGACGGTGCTTCGAGACAAAGCGCAGCAGTTGAGTCGCCTTTGCATTCGTTTTGTCGGATTTAGCTGTTGCCTGCAAGAGAGTATGGATGGACGAGCGATTGACGATCCACAGAGAAGCTCTTCTGCAGACCGCAGCAAAAGTATTGAGAACTGCTGGCTGTTGTTGTGTTATCCTTTTGAGCAGTTCATTCTGTTTATGAGTTTGATATCAGCTGCCTACAATGCGCGTGTAGTCATTGCTGCATTCACCTTGGCTTTAACAATGTCGTGTACGACAGAGTTTGTCTTCAAGAGACTCTCCATATACTGATACGAACGCTTCTCATTGGCCTTGGCGAACTCCTTCAAGTCGCTCTCGACTTCGGCGGCGTTCACAAAACTCATGGCTGCCGACCAAGCAACGCGAATCGTGCGTGACTATTAGCCAGATACTTACGCGGCCGAAAGGAGATCACTAACACAGGAATCTGCAGATCTGGTGGAGCATCAACGTGATCTCTTTTTCCCTGTCGTCCATAACGCCACCCTGCGATCGTTGGTGAGTATCCGTGACACGCCATGTTATCAAGGTCTGCTTACATTGTACTGTATGCACGCCTGTAGATAAACTTCCCAAGGTCGAAGCCCACTGTCGGCCATGCCTTCGTCAGCTCTGCTAGCGAGGCAAGTGTTCCGTTCGGTCACCTACGGTTCAGGAAGATTTGACATGTTCATAAAGCTGGCGAAAGCTTTGTCGTCTTCGGCCGGTGCCACCGCTAATAGGCGTTCAGTCCAGGCTGTCTCGTTCGTGATTTTGGGATCGGGTAGCGGAAGGAGGTATTCTGCAGTAGTCTCTTCAATAATTTGCCTAGAGCGAGCGCCTGGTCTTTAGTTGGTTGCCGTTGGGCTTCCCCAGATAACGCACCTGATTGCCAACGTGTCATTCTCGCAATACGAGCCAAACATCTTGGCGGGGATCCAGGCGAATTGCTCTACAGCTGTAGCATCTTCGGCGTGACTGTTCGAGTAACACATGTCAGGACAGGCAGAGTGGCGAGCGTAATCATTTCCGGCACGAACATTTGAGGGTATGCCAGGTCATATAGTCTGCCCAACCCCTTGAAGGCCTCCTCACAGACCGAGAGCTGAAATCTCGGTTCGATTAGCGTGTATTCCTGTGGTGTGACCGGGAATCTGGCTACCTTTCGATCCAGAAGACGTTCTCCAAGAGCTCTCATCGTCTCTAACGTGACATGATGCGCCGCGGTCTCGTAATCCAGAGAGCCCAGCATCTTACAGACAGCGCCGCGAACTTTGTCATCAACATCGTTTAGCTTCTCGGCAATGGCAGCTGTTGGAGGGATCAGGATTAAGGCAAGTGCAAGAATCATACCGGCGGCTCACCTTCAAGCTCTTTGCGCAATTCTGGGTGATTCGTCAGAGGAGCCTTCGTTCCCTTCACCCAAGCTATACGGACCGCCACCGCTTTGTCCGTCCTCCGCTTGAGCCAGGCTTCCCATGTGGACCGATAAATGACGTGAGATCCTGATGACCCGACGCTGAGGTTGTATTTGCCGGCTAGACCGAAGATGGTTGACAGGGTATTCGTGCCAAGTATCCGAATTTGCACCGCGTCATGTTGTAATGTCTCTTCCAACTGCGGAAAGACTTGAAGGAGGACTCTGGGACAATGCTCGAATAGCACAATGATCAGTTCATTCGCCTCTTGTAGCTCAGAGAGATCATCGTCATCATGTGGCCTTGCGTGTTCGTTGTAGATGTTGACGATATACTGGAAGCACGCGGCTGTGAGCTCTTTTCATCATGAAGAACATTCCACAACTCACCGATTGCAAAGGACGATGGAAGGCTTGAGCCGCCTCCGTCAGAACGCCCGTAGCGAGAAGGAAGACTGGCAAATCGGTATGCTAATGCGTTATCATATGCAAGACAGACTTTAGCCGATGAGTCGGAGAGCAATCGGTAAACTAACATCTTTGGAGCCTGTGACCTGACCCAAGAGGCAGTCCAAGACACCTGGCGGCATAGTAGCACTTTCCTCTACCAAGGAAACGACGATCTCTTGCAGGAATCTCAACATCGTCTTGCTTATATCCGGCCTAGGCGAAAGTCTAGTCAGCCTCTTCCGGCAAGCCGGAATGGAACCTTGGACAAACCTGGCGATGCTGAGCATTCCTTGAACGTATTCCATCACCAACCCTTCCGCGCCTTCCAAATCTGGGATCAGACAGACACTCTTGATGGTTGCCAGACTTTCTAGAACATAGTAGTACTGTGCGTAATACGGAATGTCGGTGATCCGTGAAGCGTTGGAGCCAGCCTTCCCTTTGCCCTTGCTGGCGCCAAACGCGGATTGGCTTTGCTTGAGATTCTGGGTGAGTTGTCGAAGGATGAAATGAAAGATATCCTGAAGAACGAAGGCGATTTGTCAACACTGTATCGCTAAGAGGTCGGCCAGAAACTTACCTTGATTTGCGCATCGTTGTAGGGCGCATCTGGGGCATATAGTCTCAAAATATCCGCCAAGCAGCATGCCACATATGCCTTGACTCCCTTGCTGTAAGGTCTCGTTGTCAGGGTCCTCAATTCCTAATCCCAGATAACGGACGTACTCCTTGTGCAAGAGCAACGTCTTGTTGATGAGCTCCTTACTGACCGCGTTCAGTGACTTGAGATCGGTCTCATCCTGCTGCAGAACCTTGAGCTTTTCGTGTAAGTCCTATCTCACAAAGTTTTAGAGATCATGTTGAGCAGCTGAAGTACGTTTCATTCACCTGAAGCTTCTTGTGAAGAGCATCAATGCCGGTGCTCTTGCTGTTCTGCACGAGCTTCTCCGGGAACACCAGTTTCTTCATTACCGGCGCAGCCATCGTGTACGAATGGGATGTCCGAGCGAGAGATAGCTGTGTTCTGGAACTCGAATACCAACAGTTGATGATGGTGAGAAGGAATTTGAGTTGTCACATTGGAGAGCGGACTCGACGCGACGCGCGTGACCTGAGTGATTCATGGCTCCGCGGATACAAAACGCGGTTCACCACCTCGACCGCTCTCAATTGCAGTTCACTTTCTTGCCCTTCGAGCATGCGCAGGGGTACATCTCCTGCAAGGGCTCTTACGGAGACCCCGCGCCGATTGATATATTATCGACAGGCTCACACAGTTTGGCAGGTCTTTTCTGGATACGTTGGGATATGCACAGCTTGAACTGGATCCATCGGATCTCTTCAGCTCAAACGGATGCTGCCGACGTGATTTCGCAGCGACTTCCAACCCCAAATGATGCATGGCTACCCATCATCCACGTCAAGCACTATACTTTGGTATTTGTCGTTGACAAAAACAATGGAAAGGTACAAAGTGATGGCTTCGGAATCGGCGAAACGCTGACGCGGGTTGTGGTTAGATTCTCCTCGGATACAAGAAGCGGGGTATGGGAATGCATCTGTAAGATTAGGCCGGGGATCAAGGTATCCTCATACGGTTAATAGCCAAATGAGGTGGTAGGTGGAATGGATTCGGCGGTAAACCCGATGCCGATGAGTCCATGGAAGCATGCGCCAAGAGGGAGCTCGAGGTGGGTCAGGTGGTGACCAGTTCCCAAGCGGCCGCCAACTTACAGATATCCCACTTCCGCTCTTTTACATTAATAAATTGTTGTAGGAGGAAGCTGGCCTGACGGAACCTTCCCTCACCTACAAGGGACAATTCGTGATAACAGATAGCAACGGACCTATCAGAGAAGGGTCCGATACATCAGCTTTGATATCGATATACCTCTGCGACAGATGGAAGGGAGACCCTATCGAGTGAGCTCCACTCGAGGAATGGGCCGAAAAGAGGTCGCTGACACTTCCATAAAGAACGGAAGAGATGACACCAAAGTGGTTCCGGTCGCCGTCGATACCGACGACGAAGAACGCCTCACAAAACGCGCTCAAGGATATTCCGGTTGATTCCATCTGGCCTGAACAGCGGTTCTTCTTGCCAGAGCTCCTGGATATGACCACGCGACAAGAAATGTATGGTCGAGTCGATTACGACACCCTGCCCGCTCGAACGGCTCCGAGTCTCCGTCAGGAAGAGGATCAGCTGGTTACCAAGGACAAGACACATCGTCTCAAAGCATGGCAATTCGTGAGAGTCCGGGCAGGACGTTCGGATCCATGATGTGTCATATAGAAGCCCAGCTTGCTATTGACAACGATGCTACAGTTCTACAATCATCAAAAGTGAGGGTCCCACACTCAGGACCTCTCGATGCACTATTATACGGTGGAGGCATAAGAGCCGGTATAGGGTTCAGGCCGATAGTATCATTCACTGAGGTACGGCGGACGACCAGTCGATTCGAGGCGATCTAGGTATGTTGCGCAGTCCATTCTCGGCGTTACTAAAGGACGACGAAGGGGTCAATTTGTCGCTGTTCGGCACGTCCTCTCTTTCGGCACTGTTCATCTGCTTGGCAGTAACATCCGCTTCCGAATTGCCGCAGCTGGCTTCCGTCCCGGCGTAGTCTGCTTCAGATTCCTCGTCTTGCTCTGTTGTCGAGAGTCCCGATTTAAAGCATGCCAAATTCAATTTGAGCCATCTAACTCACGGTCAAGTTTCCTATCTCCCATCCCTAGCATTTGTTCCGAGGCCTCAGCGTAGATCCTGCTATTTCTGTTTCGCGTATTTCCCTGGTCTGTTGCTTCTTCGTTCACATCCGGCAAAGATTTCGAGCTTGCATCTGGCTGACTAGCGTCTGCATTCGGCATGACGATCTCAGATGACGGCAATTCTTCCCCATCAAAGATCGCTTTGAAATGTAGCAGGAAGGACGAAAGGGTTCCGCCATTCACCCCTACAGAGCGAGTCAACGCAGGGTCATCTCATTGTTACTAAATCCTTACCAATCGTTGGTGCCAAGATGATTGAAACATTCTTCAAGGTCATCTTATTCTCATCCGAGTGCTGGATGATGAGGATGAGATGACTGCAAAGCGCCCGCAGTAGGCTGTAATTTGCCAAAGGTAGGCGGCTGACGAGGCGCGCGAGTTCTTGAATCCGCTGACGATCATCTACCAGATCTGCGGGATTTCGAGTCAGCGACCGCTCGATCCAGTCGACTTTATAAGGGGACTTACCCATGGTCTGCACGAATGCAGTCTGTTGATCATCGAGGACACTAACAGGCAGATCCCTGAAGTACCATTTGAGCAATCCAGCAATGGCATGAATATCCCAATGCTCGTCATTCGCTAAAAGATCGATGTCCCCCTCTTCACACCGAGAGTCAGCCTCGAACGTTGACAGAAGGACATGATCAGCATACCGGCGTTGAAACGGTCCTTCAGGCGGTTCATCACCGATTGACTTCCGCCTATACGATAAATACCTTCCTCCTTTTCGGCATGATGTGCCTCCAGATATTTGACGCATCGAAAGACTGGAGAAGGCAAATTTGCAATGGACTTGACCTGCAGGGCCTGCTGTAACGGCACACCGAAGACTTGTCTCAGAGCAACGGCAGGGGCGGTCGAGACTGCTCATGTGGATCAGCAACCGAAGGTGTGCAAGCGACTATGTGCAAAGCTCACCTTTCGCCCCAAAGCCCCATAATCGCATCGACTTTGATTTCCGTTCTCTCTCGTTCGACTCTTTGCCGAACCTGAATCCCGCGGGCAAGGGGGTGCCATTCGACGGGCCGGATATCATGTCGCGTGTGATGCGGACGGTAGCTTCAGCTTCTTGAAGCCTGCCAGATGTACTGCTCGAGATCTTGCTCAATGGTGTGTGCGAGGATTCTTTCTCCTGCGATGATAACGCCTGGTAGCGTAACGGCATCGCGCTTTGACGCTTCATTCTTCCGGGAGAATTGGTCAGTCCTGAAGAGGTGGACGGACCCTTGGTCGGTAGTGCAAACTGCCTCGAGCGATCTGTTGCAGTAGCTCCGACGGCATCCGTCAACTCCGTCGGGAGGGATCGAGCAAGCTCGTTGTTACTCGGAGACGAAGCTATACTACTACCTGCCGACTGCGCCGGGAGAGGTGTTGGGATGGGCCGCGAGTTGATAGAGACTGCGCCGGCATTTTCCGGAACCTGCTCGTGACCCTTGCTATCGGACACGAGACTAGAACTGGTGGACGGTCGGGGCAAAGGCGATGTAGACGACTTGGCAATTCCGGCTGATGAATCCGACGCCGTCTGCGGATTTATCGACTTGTTGGAAGCTATGAGCAATTCCGCAACCCAGGCATCCCGCTCCTGGTCGCTTTCCGCACATAAAACATGCTTCAAGCCCATGGCGCCATTGGCCTTTTTCGCCTCGATGATCAGCAAGGCGTGCCTATAAGCCTTGTCATCTTGCGGTCCTGTCGATGAATCCTTGTGCTGTCTACCAATCTCGGCATTGAGGATTGGGATCATGCCCAAATGGCTACCGCCTCGTTTGTCATAATATTGCAACGCAGGTCCTTCGAGGCTGAAAAATCGAGTCTTCCACCTACAAGGAACCATCAGTCGAGCAAGAGCGACTCTTCGCTACCCTTCTTACCCTCCGAGACTTTTTCCCCTCTTGGTAAGATAGCCCGACTTGAAGGCAGTTTCTCTCGCGGCGGGGTTCTGCGGCAACGATGCAGGCGTAAGATCCGTAGTGAGGAACACGCAGAGATCCTCCTTTCGTTCCATCGGAGCCGCAAGGCAGCTCTGCAAGTACAGCTCTAGCATCGCCTGAGCAGATTATGAATAATAGTGCGCACGACTTCCGAAGGACTCACTTTTCGCTGATCGATCTTGCTCGGCGCAAAGTCCTTCCACGACTTGCTCTCCGGCAATGATGCGATACCGGCTTGTCTGATCTCTTTCTTGCCGCCGAGGATGGACCGGATTTTGCCATCCAAGCTGGCAAACGCGCTGAGCAGTTTTCCAACAGACCAGCTGAGAATTTGACCGTTTACCGGATTCTGTAAAGTCACCCTGACGATGAAGCACATAACTTCCTTGCCTGAAGTATCCTGCATGACCCGGGCTGACGGAATACTACACCGAGTGTATTGCAGCATTGCCGTGGTCAGGTGAGGGGCGTCTGGACCGGTGATACGAGCCGCTTGAGGAGTGTCGACATCTTCTATCGCATCACCGGCAAGCGTCTCTTCTGCGTGTATACCAGCAGTCTCATGGTGGCTGGGCGCTGGCACGCTAGGCATATCCTCGGACATAGGCGTCGCCAAAGAGCTGTCCGTTTGCTCCGAAAGAGTCCTATCCCCGAGAGGAGGCAGGGTTCCGATTGGCGGCGAGGGCAGCAAGCCGGAAGTGCTTCTCAAGCGATTGCGCTGGGCGCCGTCTGTAGCGAGCTCCTTTGGAGACATCTGCGACGTCTGTAGCCCTTCCGAATGGCGCCGAACGGGCGACGTCGGGGCGGATGATGACCCTACAGGTTTTGCCAAAGAGACAGCGTTCTGGACCTCCTGATCCGGTAAAGAATATGTCGTCGGGCTTGGCAGCTCTCCGTCCGCAAAAGGTCGTGGGGTTGATATCTTGAGCATGAACGGGTTGTGCCGGCTGTCTTGGAGATGTGGTGTTGACCTGAAGTCAGTCTTTGCATGTTGCTGTTCGGAATGGTGACGTGTAGGTTGTGGAGGTCGATTCGCGGCACCCTCCTTGTGCGCGGTCACAGTGTTGGCCCGTTGCCTCTCTGCCTTTCTGTTGTCATCCGCGAGCTCCACATCGTCCGGGATTGTCCGGATAGTGCTCGAAACGGATTGATCAAGGCGCGTGGCTTCCACGGCGAATGGTGTCTGTGTTTCGGTTGCCGAACGCCTGCGCGCCTCTTCCCTCTCCGCGCGCATCTCGGCATTCTTCTGTCGCTCACGCTCGACAAGCTTCCAGAGCTGGGCATTTTGAAAGGCCTATCAGGGTGTCAGCATGGAATCGATTCAGTTTTCAAGCTACTTGCCAAAGAGTTGCGTTCTTCCAAGACTCGACATAGTGCCCGATCTCGGTCATCGCCTACAGACCTCAGCAGTGTCTCCATCTCAAGTCTCTCGACAGTCTGACCATAGTTAGCTGGCCCTGCAGGTGACCGTTGCGGGCTTGCGGGACTGCCGATGTTGGGCGATGGGGTCATCCGTGACTTTGGACTCGAGTCCGCGAGGCTAGACGATGAGAATGATTGCGATGGCGATGACGCCAGTCGCTGGCGAATGGGGTTGTCCTGTCGCTGAGATGCGTATCTTTGTGCTTGTTGCTGTTGCTCCTTTTGAAATGTATGTGGTTGTAGCGTCTTTCTGTGATCTGCACGTTTACGCTCCATCTCTGTCCGACCGGCGTCATTGTCGATGTACCGCGTCAGGTCGCGGTCCGAAGCGGATATTCGATCCAACGCCGAGCTACCCATGTTAGGTGAAGACGCAAGCACCGGCGATTCCAATGAAAAGGAAGACGACGACGTAAACCTAGAGGGCGTTGGGACTTGAGGGGACGAAGTGATGGAAGTCGGAGAGTCTGGGTTTGGCACGCGTTGCGCATGTGGATTCAGCGTGGAAGGAGACGACGATCGGAATGGTTGCTGAGCTTGGCCAGGCTGAGTGCCAGAAGATGGCGTTTGTGGTATGCTGATGTACCGCTTGGCATGCGGTGCGGAGAAGGGTTCCGACATGTTTATGAGCGCATTGATGTTGTGCGCACAAGGGTCGAGGTGTACCGCCAAGGTCCTTTGCGGTTCGGGCGGGCCTTTGAGCGAGGACTAGGCACCTCTTGGTTCCTTGCAGCGGTTTCTGTGGTGGAATGGGTCCTGGTTCGTCGAACAAGCATAGCAGACGTGCTATGGAGGACAAAGAATACACTTTGGCGATCAATTGTGGAAGCGAACGACGTTCGGTCCTCGGTTGCTTCCGGGACGCGTCTCGGAAGACGCGTGCCGCCGTGCAACTGCCGTGCATAATGCGACCTGACGAAAGCATATCTCCCGTAGCTTTGCTGCTGAAGAGAACGATCAGGATACGGGTCGTCTTGCTTGCGCGATAGATCTCAGAGCGCAGAATCTCCGAGGGAAATACCTGACTGACTTTCTGTGGTTTCTACGGGCTCTGCGCATTCACAGTGTGCAAAAGGCGTCTCAAACATCCTGATGGTTCGGCCCAGATAACGCCATTTGGCAATCTCGCAAGAAGACGAAATCCCTGATCAAGACCACTACGCTGGACTAGCAGCGGAAGGAGGCCACAGCGAATCTACTTTCACGAGACATGTCTCTGTATTAGAGACCGTGTGATCACATCACGAGACGACGTAGACCACTACGTCAGCACACCGCGATTGATCGCACTAAGCCAAACTTGTTGTCGGGTCTGCGATGCTACGCTGACTATTCTGCTCCACGTAAGAGGTGTACCTTACCACTAGACCAATTCAGCGACGATGTCTTGAGATCGTCAGTCGAGATTCTGAAGCCACAGTCTCCCTAATGTCAATCCTTTAGTCAGTCGCGTAAGTAATATCGCTTGGACTTTTACTGCACCATCGTCTGGTGTCTGCCAAGGTCGCGGCGTCGGTACGCATCGATTCGACGTCTCCCAAGACTTCAAGGTCTGTCAATGGCAAGTTGCATAGATGCCGGCAGGGACGCGCGGTAACAATCATGAAGACTCGAGCGCGGATAGACGACTTCACGCGCCAGTATCTTTCGTCACGGCGAGTATCTGTGGAATCGTGAGGATTCCGTCAGATCACCGGATACTACTAGCAAATGGATGTGAACTCTGCTGTACTCCAAGCGTGTGACTCTACAATCGTCCTGACAGCTCTCGGCATATCATCCATCAAACGCATGTCGTCGGTCGCGCTCGTTCAGTGTGCCGTTCACCCGCACAAGGCGTGCTCGCGCGTGTCATAGAGGCAGCAAGAAAACGGCGACTGATGAAAGGAGTCTTTTCCCATCGGCTTATGGATCTGCTGCTTTACTTGGCTAACTAGCTCGTCCTGGATGATGCAACGGGAATATGAACTGGACGCGGCGGTGATGGAGGGTTGCTGTCCGGCAACAGTCAGAATGTACACATACCTTGAAGTAAGTCTTACCGAGCGCGACTGCCGCTGTAGACTGGCTTAAACGACCGGAAGCGACACCGGCAGGCGGGCTGTGCGTTCCGCGGACTTGACTCCAATTTCGGACGTACAACGAAGTCTGCTTGCAAACTCGCAACGATCTGACATTTGCGCTGGTCCCCATTATCGTGAACGATGATGGCTAGCGGGCAGAGCCCAGCGCCATGAAGCGGACCGCTTTCTCGAAGCTTTCATCAGACCCTTTATAGATTCAACTAGAAAGCAAGTCCGACTTACTGAGACGAGGCCTAGGCGCACTATGAGATTCAGAGCTGATAACGGTAGTTGAGATATACAGCTCGTGGGATCCGCTCAGGGCCCAACCTAAGAGCCATGAGGCGAACAATACGACTTTCCGGTCTTGACTCCTGATCAAGTATTGGGCCGTGCGAGCACAGGTACTTACTTTGGCGTCTATATCGGCTTGCTAGAGTCCGGATTTACGCAGGGTCTGATTGCAAAATCCCATCGGGCTTCAGCGCCATAGTCGATCCCTCCCCTTAATAGGTAGGTATAGACCTTCTGTCCCAAGTCACAGCCATTGCTTTCTGGCCTGGATAGCCGTACCACAGGCTCTCCAATGTTCACGCAACCTTTGTAGCAAGCTGCTTGTACAGGATGTGCATCCATACGGAGTACGGGGTGACCTATTCTGCAAGATCATCCCGCAGTCTATAACACATTCTCTGAAGACTGGCGACGGCAAACGCCGTCGTTCATGTCATTTCGCACTCAGAAATGTGACGCTCCTCTGCGGCTCAGCTACCGAATTCCCAAGCATAAGAGCCCTCAACGGTCACACCTCCGGCCTTTACTTCGTCCGACTGCGCCTGGTTATCGGTATCTCTGACGTGACAGGTGTCGAAATCTTCGAAATGAGTTTTCGGTCGCGTTACCGTGCTACTATACACCGCAAGCCGGAGACAATCCCTGACGATTCTCGCTACCTAACATCCACATGAATAAAAGATTGAAATGTTGTGAATCGATATCAGACAATGGTAAGGTAAAAGTTCAAGCGATACTACGACTGGCTGGAAGATTGACATTGTATCATTTATTGACGGTATCAAAACATCGTCGCTGAATTGGTCTAGTGGTATGATACACCCTTAGGGCGCTTGCTGTTTAACAGCCACTGCTTGGGTGTGGTTCTCGGTTCGATTCCGGGATTCGGCCCTTTTTGCTCCCCTGCTGCCTAGGCCTAGGAGCGAGGATCACGGTCTCATGAGCGAGGATGGTTTGTCCTCTCCGCTCAGCCGACTCAGGAGTCCCCTGCGGTCTTCCAACAGGGTGGTCTTATGACTGGCCGGTTGGAGAGGACGTTTCTTTTTGCGCGCGTTAACCAGAACCGCTATGCGCGGAAAGGAGAGCTCAATGAATGGTCTCTTCCGAGCTCAGCAGCTCCACGGCTGCCTTTCTCATCACCCGCATCGGCCTGAAGGCTGCATATGCTCTCACTCCTGTTGTCACCACTGCGCGCCGTGTTGATCTCCCATCAATGACATTCATTTGATATTTCACGTTGGTTCTGCATATTACGATCTCTCCTCCTGTCTCGTCCCTTCACCGACGCTCCCTCCCTAGATCGTCCAGATGACGAGCCTACCATCCCTGCCGATGGTGTAAACCTTGACGACGGACCCATCCGCAGCCCACTCGTACGGCTCGACACCGGTAATCGTGTTTTGATGAATCGTCTTGAGCTCTCCACCCGATTGCACCGCCCCGACCCCGCCGGCCGCGGCATCAGACGAGGCACCCCGAGTGTCGGCCTGTCGGAATCGGTTGAAGGCCTCGCTCTGCAATCGACCGACCCCGGCGCCGCCGAATCGACTAGCGCCCGTCGCTTGCGGGGTCAACCCGGCCCTACCACCGGCCGCGGTATCGTCGAGGGATTTCACCTTTTGCCAGCCCTGCTCGGATCCTTGGAAGAGCACCGGCTGGCAATCGTGTCCCGCGGCGACGAGGGCTTGTTCCGTCGTAAAGCAGAGCGACTTGTACGGCAACGAGTGGGAGCGGATGACTTGGATCGCCGAGGGAGGCTGGCCGGGAGCGCTCGGGTAGACGATGCTGATGGTCGAGTCGTGGCCTGCGCGGAGTCAGCAAAAGCTACCCAGCACGTAAGCTTACTCACTGGCAAACGCCAAGACATTTCCAGAGGGCGAAAAGGAAACATCGTGAACCCAGCCGCCGTTGGGACTGGCAAATTCGCCACAAACGGTGTTGAAGGGCAGCTTTTCACCCCAGACGCTGGGCTCGGGCCTGAGAGGATGGGTCAGCGGAAGTCATATCAAGGCTTCTGCGCGCGTCCGGCTCACTTTGCATCTACGCCCTTGATAAAGGCCGAAAAGACCCTCGCCTTGCCATCGGCTCCACCGGCGGCAAGCAGCACGCCATTGTTGTGCCAGTCGATGGACAAGACGGTCGACCTGAGGGGTTTCTTCAAGTGCTTGGACGTCCACCAGTTGTTTTCCTCGTCAAACGAGCAGACGGCGACGGACCTGGACGGTGTTAGTATGAGGGCGGGAGTCTGCGACGGCGTACATACCTCGCTCCATTTCCGACAGCAAATTTCTCCTCGTTGGGACTCCACTTGACACACGTCGCAGCACGGTTGATCCTGAGCAGCACGAGCACGGGTTTCCATTCGCCCGTGGTTTCGTTCAAGGTCCAGACGTAGGCGTTTCGGTCTTGGGAACACGTGACGATGCGGTTGGTGCGGGGCGCCCAGGAAATGGAGGTGACGGTTTTGTCGTGCTGTAGGGTGAAAGAGCGGATGTCAGCAGAGTGACGAGGGAGGATGCGATGTAGCGGATGGGAGTCATGTTGCGACATCTGAAGTCATATTGTCTGTGGACAACACAGCCGTGCGACAAACATCCGTACTATCTTTCCGGTTTCCGGATCTGCGAAAGGAGGCGCAATGATTTTCCCGTTCACCTGTGCGGGAAGGACGCGCGTCGAAGCCGGACGAGTCCAAAGCCGTCATGACGAGAAACTGTAAACCCAGGCTTGAATCCTGATCTTCCATCTCGACGGCTCTGAATGAGGAGCGGGCGCAAATGATGCGCGCCTGGGATTGAACGGACTGGCAAAATCCATCGACGGCGGCACCTTCTCGCTTCGCTCGACACATTCTCGGTCGTCCTCTGAGGCCCTCACGGGACCACGGCCTGCGTCGCTCTCGAGGTGTGATTCTCGCTTCGCTCGATTCTGACCCTCGCCGCCCCCAAAGCCCCGCACTCACCTCCTCCAACACCTGCTCCACCGCCCACCCTTCCCCACCCTTTCCATACACCTGCACCTCATTCCCCGCGGAACTCGTCGCGAGCTCTGTGGAAAGCACAACGCATCAGCGCGCCTTGTCCCTCTTGGCTTCCTGGCCCAACTCACTGGAACGATCGGCGTTGAACGCGAGACCGGTGAGGGGTCCGACGGAGAGTTGGGATACTTCGGGGGTCGACATGGTGTGATTGGAGGACTAACAGTCTACTCCAGGTGATGTGATGTGATGCGATGAGGTGAGAATGGAATGCGATACGGTAGACGACTCGACGGTGATAGCGTACTTGGTTACGTGGGTGGATGAATGACGCGACCTGTCCTGCCAACTGCATCCGCACCAGCGAGCGAGCGAGCGAGCGAGCGATCGACCGACCGGCCGGCCGTGCGTGCGTTTCATCCCGCTCATGTTTCAGCCCGCGTTTCAGCCCTTGACCCTAGCTATCTCTCTCTCTCGTCCGCAAGCCATGGCCCAACCCATTCCCGTCACCTGCTTCACCGGATTCCTCGGCGCCGTACGTACCCCTCCTTCTCTCACCCACCGCTTCAATAACACCGCCCGTGATTTTGCAGGGGAAGACATCCACCATCCTCGGTCTCCTCGGGCAGCTGCCGACGGATTATAGGGTCGTACTCCTCAAAAACGAATACGGCGATGTCGAGGGTCAGTCTTACTCCCGTAGAATTCCACGGAGGGATGCTGACGTGTACGCGGGCTGTAGTGGATTCGTTATTGGCGAAGCAGGGCGCGATTGCCGGTGTGTCGGAGATCTTGAATGGGTGCATGTGCTGTAAGTCGAGCTTGGATTGAGACCGTGTGAAGAGGTGGTTTTGGGTCAGGACGGAGCGCTACCCTTCGGAACCACGCTTGGGGCAGGAGAAGCGTTCTCGGATCGAGGGACCACGGCTGGACACCCCTGGGTCGTCTGCTCGAGCTTGGCCATCGTCCTGATCACCTCCCGGGAATACTACCCTTCTCGCGGTGCATGCTCATGTCTCTCTATCTTGTAGGCACCCTCGTCGGCCAAATCCAAAACGCCATGATCGAAATCAGAGGTACGTGCCACCACGACCCAGACCTCTCCTTTACTCAAATACCTCGGCAGACACAATGAAGCCCGACCGCATCATTATCGAAAGTAGCGGCTCCGCCTTTCCCGCCACCCTCGCCATCCAGATCCGGCAACTCGCGCCTGAGGGCTTTGCGCTCGATTCCGTCGTGACGGTGATTGACTGTCTGAATTTTGCCGGGTACGAGGATACCAGTCCGACGGCCAAGGTGCGCGGCGGCGGCGGCGGCGGCCGGGGTCCCCGTGGCTTTCCTTGATCCAGCCTTATTGATCTGCCCTTTTCAGATTCAAGCAAAGTACACCGACTGCCTCCTCCTAAACAAACACGACCTCTGCACCGAGCGCCAACTCGACACGGTGCTCGATCACCTGTACGAACTCAACGACGAAACGCCCGTCATCCGCGTCTCCAAGGACGCGCCGCTCGACCCTTCCTTGATTTTCGGACTCGATACCAAGCTGTTCGCTCGAGGGGCCGAGGAAGTCGCTGATTGGGAGGCAATTGGCGGCGCCGGGAAGAGCCATGTGGATGAGGTGGAGACGAGGAGCGTTTGGCGAGGTGGGGCCAGGCCGGGTGCCAAGACGCACAAGCATGATGATGCGTGTGGATGTGACAGTGTGCACGAGGCGGAAAAGGTGGCGGATGGGCCGGTTCAAGCTGTTGATGAAGAGCTTCTTAGGACGGAGCTCGCCAAGCTTCCGTTCGAGATCTATCGAGGTGAGCTCATATGTCACCTGAAGGCCTTGAATAACCTTACCCCGCCTTTCCGCAGTCAAGGGCTTCCTCCGCCTACCCTCCAAAGATTCCCCGACGGAAACGCACATCCACATTCTCAACTGGGCATTCGGCCGGCACGAGCTGACCCCGGCACCCACGCTCGACACGTCGCCGGATATGCGGCACGTGATGTTCCGTCTGACGATAATGGGCGCTCGTGGAGAGGTGGCGCGGCGGGCGCGGCAGTTGGCGTCGGCGCTCGGGGGAGAGTTTGCGTAGAGGTTGTAGCCATCGTTAGCCATTATAGACGACCGTCAAGGCAAGGCATACCAGCAGGTATCGGCTCAGGTGCAGGCTTTGTTTTGGGTGTTTGCGTAATCTGCGGACGACGCAAGGCACGCTTCCAGCTGGCTGGCGTTTTCGCCACAAAAGTTCCGTGCTTGGCTGCCGGCGAGTGGGTCATGCACAACAGCGAGGGAACATGATCTATGACTCCAGCAGGATGCCCCGGGTCGCATTCAGATATCGGTCCAATCTCGTGTAGGTGATATCTAGACCCTGTACAATCCATGAGTGTATCGGCAAATTCTCAGCAGTGCTTTTATACAATTCGACCTGTTTTTCGTTGTTACAGTCACGCCGCCTCGGCATCAATTGGCGCCGGTTCCGCTTCCTCCCCCATTTCCGCCGCCGGCACACTTCCACCTGCCGCAGCCGTATCGGCAAAGTCGTGCCACCTGTCATTGTATTGCACATCTGGATATAAAGTTCAGCACCGCGTCATCGTGCGCGGCGACATCGACTCACCTAGAGGCCTACCACCGTACACGTATCCCTGGAAATTTTTACACGCCTCGGTAGCCTCGACCACCTCCTTAAACTGCACCACACCGCTGCCCTTGGAACGCGTGCCTTCATACAGAATCTCGGCAAGAACAACTTGGCCGATCGTCTCGAATAGCTCCACAAGGTCCTCGTTTGTAGTCGACCACGGCAGCTGTGAAATGTGAGTTACGGTCCACGGCATGGTGGGAGGCACGTACGTTGCGAACCATGACCTGAACGCTTGGCTCCACATTTGCAGCGGGCATTGCAGGAGCGGCCATGCCCATGCCCATACCCATGCCCATCCCACTGGCAACGGCGGAACCATCGGGACCGCTGTAGTCGGCGTACAGGTCATTCGTAAAGTTGCGGCCGCCCCGCATGGCAGCGCCGCCCATTCCGCCCATATGGTTGCCCATCATCGGCCCACCGAATCCTCCTCGACCCATAAAACCGCCACCTCGGGGCATGAAACCACCACGGCCCATGAATCCACCTCGACCGCCACGGAATGATGGCATGGAAGCAAATCGGTCCTGCGCAAGGGTCAGCGAGCCTGAATGTGTTCCACCAAGTAGACTTACCGGTCGGACCTGCAAGACATTGTCACCCCATTGGTAGCCATTCAATTTTTCTGGAAATCACACGATCAGCGGCAGTCTCTGCGTGTTTTCGAGTGACTTACCGACCGCATTCTTGGCATCCGCATGAGTCTCGTAAACAACGATACCCGTTCCCTTGGGAGCGCCGTTCGGATAGAATGACACGTCGGCTCGTACAACGTTTCCAGCCTCTCGAAACAAATCCTTCATATCCTGCCACGTCGCCGTCAACGGCAGCTAAAAGTGAATTGAATCAGCGTGCCATTCCGAAAGACGAGAAGCTGCCCTTACATTTCCGATGAACAGCTGCTTGTATTCGGCGGCATTGTGCCCCGGACCCCCAAATCCACCTGCAAATCCACCTCGTCCGGCAAACGGCGCACCTCGGAATGGAGCTTCGCCAAAGGCCGCACCGATCTTACCGGGAATAGGCGTCGCGCCGAATCGGGCCTCGGCCTCACGGTCCTGTCGGTAGAGGCAGTCAGGGTGTCCGTGTCGCTTGATGAGTCATTGCGAACGTACCTCTCGAATGAAGCATGGACGACCAAGGATGGGCTTTTGCGCGAGGTCGTGGATCGCACGTTCGGCGCTCTCCCGATCGGCGTATTCAACGATTCTGCATCGCGATCAGCACTGGTGTCGCCGTCGAGGCCAATTCGCGACTCACCCGCAACCTTTTGACTGGCCGGCCGGCGTCACAAAGATTTCCGCAAAAACCACTTCTCCGGCTATCACCCAAGAATATGAAATCCGTCAACCTCCTTTTCCTCTCCAAGGCTCCACCCTGGTTTCCAAATCCAGCTGATCCACCCACCCTCTTTCATGGCATTCTTGAGGTCCTGGTAAGTGCAGTTGTACGGCAAGTTGCCGACGTAGACCCGATTCTCCTTGACCGACGTTCGGGCATGTGCTTCTGCCTCTGCTAGCGGCGCGTTGATCGGACCCCCAACGCTTCGTCCACCGCCTCCGCCGTGATGACCATGGCCATCCCGTCGATAATGATCCCTCGAATCCCGGAATTCCCCACGATCACGCCTCGAGCTCGAATACCGTCTGTCTCTGCTCCTGCTTCTGTCCCTCTCTCTGTCCCTCGTCGGAGTCCGGCTTCGGCTCCTGTCCCGGTAGTCTCGCGTACTGCGTCTTCGATCGCCGGAATACGAACGAGACCGGTGACGGTGAGATGATCGGCGAGGCGGCGAGCGTGAGCGTGACCGCGATGCAGAGGGAGAGCGGCGCGATGATCGATGCTAAGGGAATGTGATGTCAGCTCGGTCTCTTCAGTTGGATAATCGCGTGATGGTGGATAGGTCGTCGGTCGGATAGCCATCAGACGGCCACTTTGAGCCAGCACAACAAGTCGCTGTACGCTAGCTCATACCTCACACCTGAATCACTCACTCTGTCCCTGCTGCTCCTCCTCTCACGCCTATCCCGCTCATCCCGCTCATCATATCCCCTGGACGGCTCCCTCTCACGCCTGTCTCCGCTGCCGGCATCGCGATCCTCCCTCACGGGCTCGCGATGCTCCATGTCTGCGTCTTCTCGGTCCATGGCTGCGATGTATGGAGAGCGAAGAGGAGAGATGAACGCATCGTCACCTGGCAATGACCCCTTTAGGCACAGACAGCTAGGTAGGCTGCCTTACACCGCTGAGGTCACGTGTCTTCTCACGCTGGCGCGCCCGTGCACATCCCCTAGGTCGGCCTGTAAAATAGAGAAATCAGCAAGTTGAACGTGGGGAAGCTGACCCTCAAGCCACTGTTACTTGGAGCGATGGATCGGGCAAGATGTCACCGTACAGGTGTTGAATAGGAGGGCGGACTGTGTCAGGAACAACTGATAGAATCGGTGGTAATTCACTAAACAATTGATGCCAATGCATGACTCAAGTCATAGTGTTGTGTCTATTTTCCGTTCGTCGTTTCTCGCGCATTTGCAGATTCAACTTGAGCGCAAGTCACCCTCCCGCGGCTCTCACAAAGTGCGATGATTCTACCGCCTTAAAGGCGACTTTCGGCGACAGCGATGGAGCAGGAGGAAATCCACCGCGCTAGACAACCCTGAGGCATAATATTGTATTTTGCATGTCATGCATCGGTGGCCGTGTCTAATCTCGCGACCGCTACCCCTCCTCATCGACATCGCGCTCCGGCATCCGCAGCGGGTGCACCTCCCTCCCACGCTCATCGATCCCGGCGTATATGCTCGCGACGGGCAGCCCACGATACCGGCCGACAATCGGATCTCCTTCGAGCGCTGCACCGACCGTATTAAGCCACCGGCGTCGCGCGTCCATAGCAAGCTTGACTTGATCGCTGAGTGGCGGTACGCCTTCCCTGCGACCCATCGCCGCTCCCGTATCGCCAACTGCCGCTGCCGGCGGCCCCGCTTGTTCCTTTCCTTTGCCCTTTTGCTTCTTGCCGGCCTTCTTCAGCGCGGCATAGCGCTTCACCCACGCCTGCTCAATCAATTTTTCTAGGCCCTCTAGCACTTTCTTGTACTCGCTATACGCCAGGCGTTCCTTCGTCACTTGCAGCAGTCGATCCTTGCGGGCGTTATTGACGGCGACTTGCGTCTTGAGCAAGCGCTGACACTGGCGCAGCGCAGATGAAATTTCGTCATCTTCGCGCAGAGACCAGTCGACCTATCCCGAGGATCAGTCGGAGCGCGCCTGAGATGCAGGTCTGGACTCACCGTTTCCTCTTCTCCCATCAAACCCAGCAAGCGCATCTCACGCGCAACACCCTGCTCCATTTGCGCCACTTCGACATCCAAAGTCGCAGCCTTTTCGCGTTCGTTTGCGCGTTTTGGCGGACTCGCGAATCGGTGCGGCCGGATCGGCCACGAGGGAATGGCTTCCTCATTGTCCAAGGCGGCGCCATCGACGGGTTCGCGATGTGGCGTTCGCTGCGGTGGCCCCATTTTTGGCGATACTGTATCGCCATTCACCTGCAATTCCGGCACTTTCCCCTTGGGCGTCGTCGGTGGTTTCACATCCACTGGCGCCGGAAGCGCTCCGGCTTTGGCCGCCTTTTGAGCGGCAGAATCGGTGACCCGCATCAAGGCCGCCACGGCACGCTCGTTCAATCCACCCAGACCCTTGGCTTCGTCCCAAAGATCTTCCTCGACCATTTCAGCCACAGGAATATACGTTCTCTCGAACGAAAGCCGCGGCGGTGGTGGCTGCGCTGCTTTACCACCGACATCCCATGCATTGACGGTTGGCGGCCCCGTCCCAGTAGTCGACGCAAACGGCAACGCAGAGTCTTCTTCGTCCCATATATCCTGATAGTGTTTGCCCAGCGGAGGAACGATAAACGGCTCGACGTCTTCCGGCTGCGTCACCGTTAGCGATGCCTGTAATCGAGATACCTCTAACATACCCTGAAACCCAACATGGCCAACTCCTCCTCGCCGAAATCCTTCAAATACGGCTCGACTCCGTTCCAAAATGTCGTCCATTGCACATTCTGCGTGACATGCTTGACGGTCGAGAAATCCTGATTCACATCTTTTTGGCGCTTTGGCAAAGGTTTTGGAGGATGTGGTATTGGTGGACGAACAGGCAGGAGCGATTCGTATGCTGGCGCTGATGGTGTTGGTAGGCTGAAATTGATGACTTGCTGGACGGCCGATTCTGTGCCTGTCGCCGGGAGTTGCGAACGCTGTAAAGGTGATGTCCCCATATCGGTTGGCGGCCACGAGGAGCGGTTCTACAGGATACATTAGAATTTATTCCGAGCGCCTCGCAGCAACTAACCTTGCCGCTGTTGGACAAGCTGAGCTTGACCTTGAGACCGCTCCCTTGCGGCTGATTCACTATCGACGGTCTTTCCGCATGACTCCCGGCATACGACGCCCTATCCTGTCCTCCCGATACGCTGCCTTCCCTCGTTGTTGACCCTGCTCTTCCACGATGCGATGATACACTGACACTGTCGGGTTCCGGACTTCCATGATGTGTTACCTTGCGTTTCTTG
Source organism: Naganishia sp. PT2105A-2 (assembly GCA_023628115.1). NCBI lineage: Eukaryota > Fungi > Basidiomycota > Tremellomycetes > Filobasidiales > Filobasidiaceae > Naganishia > Naganishia sp. PT2105A-2. The sequence continues at coordinate 136,149 of JAMALG010000048.1, read as the reverse complement.
TTCTTGATGCTCGCGCGTTCCGACATTTGATCAACGGGCGTTCCAAGGCGCGAGGAACTTGGTCGGGCGTATTCCGAAGCCGTCGTTGGCGCCGGAGAGGCTGATGTTTCCCTCTTGACCTTGACACCGTTGATGGAGCCATCCTTGCGCCTGGATTCCGGACCGAGACCTCCCGTCGGGACACGGGGATAACCAGCGCCCAAGCCCTTCTTCAACGCTCCTTTCTCGTCGCCACCTCGCTTGTACTTTCCCGCCGCGTCCGCTTCGTGTCCTTCCAGCTTGTATGCATACGCCGACCGCGCAAGACTCTCCCTTCCGACCTTGATGGCGTCCGCGGTACTCTTTGCGCGTTTGGTGGCCGAGTTTTGCAGAGCAGACAGAGAAATCAGCATCGATTGGAGCTCATCGGCTGTTGGAGCCTCCGGAATCGGAGCCGAGCGTGGCTGAGAGCCATAGGTGTCGAATAGGTAGTATCCTATCGGTGGACGTGGTATGTTTTCGGCGGGCGGCATGGTGAACGGTCAAACGGCACGCTCATCCGGCAGGCTGCGTTCCTTTCGTTCCTTTGCCGGAGAGTGTCGGAGAAGGGGCGTATGCGACGTGGCTTTTGAGAGGGTTCCTGAGGAGTTGTCGAAGCCCGCGCGATGTCTTCTCCGGCGAGAAGAGTGAAGCAGGAGAGCAACACGACGGTCGGTGTCTCTCATGCATCATGATCGCGATGGCTCTTCCGCGTGCGCGCTTGCTTGAATTTCCGCAACAGGAAAGACGAAGATTGACAATTTCTGACATGTTCCAGCGAATATATGTCCTGTTGCTGCACCATAACTAGGCTCAAGGTGGCGAACCTGTGACGCCTCAGCCGACTCAGCCAGAGGCCATGTTCAGCTTACGAACGGCTACATTGGGTAGCCAGCGAGAGGAATGTCCTTCAGGTCTTTCTACAAGACTCTGCTTCAGGACTGGACCACGGGCCTGGCGGCGCAGGGAATTTTATAGTACTGCAAGTGGTCTCCTTACCATGACACTTCCCATTCAACCAGAATGCATTCATCGTTCCGAATCTCGAGGAGATTGCTGGTCCTCGAAACCCGCGACCTGTTGACCTCTTGATGCCAGCATTTTCGCATCCCCTTGTATTTCGAGATCATTCATTTCTCTGGATCCATACAACGCTATTCTCCTTGAGTTTACCCTTTTCTTTCAATGATTTAGCTTTGCGCCTGGTGACTGCCCGGCATGTCCGCGAAATCAAACGCCCTACAACTTGGCTTCCCGCATCAACTGCGCCTCGCGCTGCTTGATGAGCGCGTTCCGCTCTTGAAGCTCTGGAACCCGCTTCAACTCTTGCTTTCCAATCTGCTGCAAGTGTACTTCGTCGGGGCCCTACGTCCTGGGTTAGATCACGACAAGAACATTGAAGTAGATGGAACTCACATCGGCATATCGCAGCGTTCGTAGGCCGGCGTACATCTGCGCCAGGGGTTGATCCTGGCTGATACCTTCGGCGCCGAAAGACTGCATCGCCCGGTCAACGACACGCAGGGCCATCGAGGGAACGGTGAACTAGCGTCCGCCCTGGTTAGCAATGTGCTCGACATCAGGCGTCGATGAGACGAGGGATTTCTCACCTTGGCAACACCGATGTCCTTCATGGCGCCCTTGGGCCGGGCGACGTCGATCTGATGCGCGGCCGTGAGCACCAACAGCCGCGCCTGGTCGATCTCGGCGCGAGACTTGGCGATCTCGGTCAAGATGGTACCTAACGGAGCCCCCAGAGTCAGCAAAGGCGCTCGAGAAGATATGGTCACGCCGACTTACCGTGCTCTCGAAGGTACTTGCCGAACGTCTTTCGGGCCGGGTCACTGACACGGAGCAACATCATGTCGAGCGCCCGCTGCGCGGAACCGATGGAACGCATGCAGTGGTGGATTCGACCGGGGCTGGCAGTGAGGATGGGTTAGCACGGAAGCGCAAACGCCGCACCGAGTCCGCGTACCCGAGTCGTCCTTGAATGATCTGGCGGACGATGGATTAGCCTTCTCATAGACACGCGCGGACCGTGTCACTCACTTCAAATCCACGACCCCACCCACCGACGAGACACTCCTTCTCGTCCAACACGACGTTATCATACACCACTTCGCAATGCCCTTCGGGCGCATCGTCGTACCCAAATACCTTGAGCGGCCTGACGACCTTGACACCCGGGGTGCTCGGCGGAATGAGCACGATTGTGTGGCGCTTGTGCGGCGATGGGTTCTCCGGGTCGCTCAGGCCGATGAGGATGTGAATCTTGTTGCGCGGGTCTCCGGCGCCGGAGATCCACTGAGGGAAGCGGGCAGGAGAAACGCTAAGACAATGGTCTGGCGCGACGAGAAGCGGGGAAGACGTACCCATTTCCTGGCGTTGACGATGACCTTGCCGCCCTCCTTGCGAATACTGCCCTTCAAGTTGGTCGCATCCGAGGAAGCGACTACTCGAAGCCATCAGCTTCTCAAAGTCCGTCACAACACGACAGGTCAAGTCGACTCACCGCCAAACTCGGTCATGGCAAAGCTGCTTCGAATCTCGCCATTCAATAATGGCGTCAAGTACTTTGCCTGTTGTTCGGCATTGCCGTATCGGGCAAAGACTTCCATGTTGCCCGTGTCCGGGGCAGCACAGTTGGTCGCCTGGGGCGCGACGAGAGGCGCGTGGCCCATAATTTCGCAAAAGACGGCGTACTGACGAGGCGATATGAGGGTCAGCGTGGAATTGAATCGGATGAGCCTCGAACGTACCTCCAAGTTGGTCAAGTCGGTACCGTGCTCCGGGTAGTGTTGTTTACTCAGGAACAAGTTCCACAGACCACGGGCTTTTGCCTTTTTCTTGAGGTCCTCCATGACGGGCACGACGGTCGCCCATCGTTTCTCGAAGGGATGTTCGGGGATCTGGGCATGATAGAGGTGTTCGGCGGGAAGGCATTCGTTCTGCGAGGAGAGGATAAGTGGAATGTATAGCACGAGAGCGAGGCGGACCGTACCTTTACGAAATCGACGAGGTTGGCGAGGAGGTCCTTTGCGTAGGCGGAGAACCTGATCTCGATCTGCGACGGGATTAGCGAAGGCCCGAGCTGTCGCCGAGAGGACTCACCAAGGACCACGTCGAAGGCGGGATGAATTCGGTGACAGGGTGAAGGGACATGGTATGGATGTGTTGGATGACTCGAGGATGATCGTACGCTGACCACGCTCAGCATGCATCCCGTTATAAGGCGGCGTGTTGGATATACCGCAGGGAACCTAACCGGCGTGTTACGATAGCCGTCCCGAGCCAAGGCGGACGAGTCCGAAGTGACTAACGCGGAGTCAAAACGCTGTCTGTCCGTGTCATTTTCAGCCTTCGATCGCAGAGTGAGTGTTTCATGTTGGCGGAGCACTGCTGAGCATGAACACGGAGCGGATGGCTCCTTCTGGCTGTTCACGGTTGATAAAGTATCAACGACACTCGACATCAACGCATCTCGAGATTCGCATAACACCGTAACACTCTTCAAAATGTAGGTTCCTGAAGAATACTCATCCGCAATCTCACTGACACCTCCTCGCTAGGGATTTCTCCGGAATGTCGCCCGCCGAACAGGCTCACATGAGCAAGGTACGTCCCCCTTTCAACTCCAGCACAAGCGAATCCCTAACAGTCGCCCTTTGCCCAGATCATCGAAAAGAAGCAAATGCAGGACTTTATGAAGCTCTACTCGGGCCTCGTCGAACGATGCTTCATGAGCTGCGCCCAGGATTTCACGAGCAAGGCATTGACGGCCAAGGAGGTGAGTCTTTGCGGCTTTTGTTCTGATGAATAGCATGGCTGATCAAGTATTGCCTGCATTGTGTACAGGGCACCTGCGTGCAGAACTGCACCGACAAGTTCCTCAAGCATAGCGAGCGTGTCGGCGCGCGTTTCGCCGAACACAATGCCGGTGAGTCTTTGCCTCTTCACGATCCGCCAAGCATGTGATCTCATTATTGGTGCCGGAATGCTCTAGAGCAAATGCAGGGCCGTTAAATCGCCTCCACTTTGGCCGTTTGTCCGATTATCGTGAAAACATCATGTATCAGCATTATTGGGGATCTTCCTCGCGTGTATCATGTCTGGATTAGAAGAAAATGACGCTAGATGGCAATATTCCCGACTCGGCGCTTGGCTTGCTCAGTGTGTGCTCGACGGACTGGGTACTCGCCAAGCCAACGCACGGATTCGATGTCTCGAGTCGGTGGCCTGGATATCCACACGGACAGATGTGCGAGCCCGTACAACAAGTGGTCCTTGTTGCGAAACCAGACGAACAGGTTGGTCATAAGCGATCTAGCATAGCCCTACATCTCCCCACACTCTACACACAGACTCAAGAATCAGCCAAGAAAGCCGAACGCCTCCAACCCCCGGAGGCATACTCACCCACGATCCTCACCGGCAGCCGCGGCCGGTCATTCACTCCCGTCGGCACGGCCTCAATCTTGCGCACGCTCAGCATGCTTTGCCCGTCATTGACCACGCGCCCAAAGACGACGTGCTTGCCGTCCAAAAAGTGCGTCTCGACCGTCGTGATGAAGAACTGCCAAACGGAAAACACCGCCTCGGTCAGTCTTCGCCATCCCCCTCGGGGTTGAACCCCGGCGCGCGCACCTGACACCCATTCGTATCCTTGCCGCTATTCGCCATACTCAGCAAGCCCGGCTGCGTATGCTTGACCTCGAAATTCTCATCGGCGAATTTGCCGCCGTAGATGCTCCATGTGCCGGTGCCGTCGCCGTTGATAAAGTCGCCGCCTTGGATCATGAATGTTGGGACGACACTTGGGTGTGCGCGGCCGGAAGAGGGTTGGCGATGAGTGCATGAGAGGAGAGAGGACGTACCGGTGGAAGGTGGCGTGCTTGTACCCCTGCGGCACACCATTCACGCTATCGAGACACACGGAACGCATTAGGATGATCCGGCCCGCTACGATCCTTTCGCCCTTTACGCACCGCATCTCGCCCGTACAGAGCTGCCTGAAATTCTCAGCGGTCCTATCAACGGCATTAGCGCACGCAGCACGAAAAAAAAGAAAAAGGACGCGGGACGACGACTGACTTGGGCACGATATCGTCAAACAACTCCATCTTGATCCGCGGGAGCTTGGTATCGCCGATGGCGACGTCGAAAAAGACGATGGGCCGTGTGTGGCCTTTTGGTGGTTCGGGGATGGACATGACGAGCGGATCAAGGAGGGGTGTCTATGAAGTGATGTCGCTCCTGGAGATGCATTCATCACTCATCATGATCATGCCTACTAGTGTTGAACGCAGGACAGGAATGATCGACGGACCGCGGGGGAAACAAGCGGGAAACGCGCGGAAAGTGGAGGCACCCAAATACGGACCCAGGGTATGCTATCTATCTATCGGGGCGTCACAAGTACGTACGTAGCTACAAAAGAATGACACGCGTGGATATAAAGAGTGTCGTCGTCCCAGCCGACGTTTTCACGAAAAAATGAAAGAGGCACGCATCACTTGCCCGCCCTGCGCCTGAGGCCGCTCTCCTTGACCTCGGCATCCGATCCATACCCGCGCTCCACGGCCTCGTCCATCCACTCGTCCATCGCCTTGTCCGCCTGCACGACCTCGACCTCGACCTCGACCTCGGCGCCCTTGCCGCGCCGACTACACGCCGCCCACACCTCTTGGCCGATCCGTTCCCCGCGCTGCCCGCTCGCCCGCTTGGCACGACTCCACATCCCGATCCGCGGATCCGTGATGAATTGCCATGTGACGCGCGGCCAGGACGGGTGCGCCGGAAGCGGGGCGTAGAATTCGTGGGCGAGGGAGTGTAGGGCCGGGAGGCGGGTCCAGGGGATGGAGGGGAAGTCGTGATGTTCGTTATGGTAGCCGACCTGAGGGAGGGAGGGGGGGGGGCGGAGCGTTCGTCAGCAATCCATCGTCAAAAGCAACGGCGGCGGCGGCGGCGCGGAGGACGCACATTGTAGCACAGCGCGTTCAGCCATCCATAGTAACTCGTCGTTTCCTGGCTCAACTCGCGAATCCCCTCGAGCCCGTCGTGCACATCGGCATTCCGCTTGGCGCCCGGCACGACGGCGACATCCTTGTCGCTCGCCATCAGGTAGTGCTCTGCGATGAAATGGCCCGCGCACGGGTGTAGGCTCCCGGCGAAAAAGGAGCTCAAGAGGAGGTAAAAGAGCGCGTACCAGCCCCAGAAGCGAACGATGGCGGCGTCGGCGGCGAGGATGAGGATGACGTTGACCAAGTGGTATACCGTCGGCCGCTGCGAACGGATAAATCCGGGCCGGAGGGCGTAGAAGAGGATTTGAAACGTCGCAAAGAATGTCTTGCCGGCGACATTGTTGAGCACGATCGCTTCCCATTTACTCGGCAAATCCGTATCGATGCCGTCTTGGCCGAGAAATTTGTGGTGCTCAATGTGGTAGCCCTTGAAGGCCATGGCGTAGGGCACGCCGATGGCCACGTTGGCGACCATGGCCAAGGCCTTGTTGGGCAAGATGCGCTTGAACGCGAGATTGTGCGTAATCTCGTGAATGGCCAGGAAAATGTTTTGATTCGCCGTGCCGCCGATCACGTAGCTCGCGAGCAGGAACGGCCACGTCAAGGGGTGAGTCCCGCGCAGCGCGTACGCCGTGGCGAGTTGTATCGCCAGCACGAGCGCGACACAGGGCGCCGTCCAGCGCGTGTAGCCCATGAGCTGGCGTACCTCGGGATGCGCCTTGAGGATCGCTTGGCGGCGCGAGCGGTGCGGCTCCTCGGTGAGCATCCAGAGAAAGTCGGCCGGGTCTTGCGGCATGGCCGCGGTGGGGGCCGGGGTTTTGGCGGACGGGCGGTCGACGTAGCTTTGTCGGTCCATGGCGATGGCGGCCGGGGTCTTGAGGGGCACGTCGTCGTCCGAGTCTGTGACGGCGCTCGTCAGGGAGGGCGTTGCGGATCCCGCGCGAATGCGGGATGCCGAGGGGGGAAAGGGCGTTTCCGCGCCGCCGAGAAGGGAGTAGTCTAGGGGATGGTCAGCGAGGGTGTTGGCGGACGGGCCGACGGGGGAAGACTGACCGATGGACATTGTGAGGATGGGAATGGACGGACGGATGGATGGATGGATGAATGGCAAGGGGAGGGCCACAGGAGGCATCCCCTCGCCTGATGAATGACTCTGCTCACCCTCGGCTCGATCACTCCACTCCACGCCACGCCACGCCACGGGGGGAAATACACTAGCGTGCCAGCTAGCGCGCCTGCCTGCTGCTTGGATGGCTTCCATCATGTGCAGCGTTCCTCCTTCCTTCCTCCTTTCCCCTCCTTTCCCCTCCTTTCCCCCCGCACCCACCAATGCTCCCCTACCCCGGCTCACCGCTCGCCACTCCCTCCAAGCCCCCGCCAGCACCGCCCGCCGCCTTCCCCCCGCCGCTCGGCTCCTCGTCCCCGCCCCTCTCCTCGCCCACATCGTACCGCGACCATCCCCCGCTCACCGCCGCCGCCGCCGCCGATGCATCCCAGCGTTCACGCGCGCACAGTTCCGCGGGGCTGTTTGCCGCGCGCGCAAGGGCATCGGCGCGGTCCGCCGCGGCGGCGTCGGGATCCACGACGATGGGTTTCGGAACGCCGGCCGGAGGAGGCGGGGCCGCGCCCGTCGAGGGATCGCGGTATGGTTCGCGTCCGGCATTACGGAAAGCGACGACGGGGTTCTTTGGCGGCGTCGAGGCTGTGACGACGACGACGACGACGACGACCGGATACGCCCTGCATCGTCCCTTGTGGCCCGTTCAACATGCTTCCGAACGCGCGACCACCACCACCGCGCCTCGCCCGATATTCGACAAGGTCCCCTTGGCATCGACGACCCTGGATGGTTCCCTGCCGGGCACCATGTGGAAGGGCAAGTTCCGGCAACGCGTCTTGGCCGTTTCGCAGCGACGCGACGCCAAGGACCGGAGGCGCGCGCATGCCGGCGGCGCGGGCGCGCGGGGAAACAAGGACGAGCGGGCGCGGTCGTCGGACCCGGGGCGGGATGCGATGCGCGAGAGCGTATCCGAGAGCGACGCCGAAGCCGAGGCAGAGCACGAAGAGGTAACCGTCTCCCCCCGTCTCCCCCCGTCTCCTTTCGTTCTCCTCCGCACTCCACTAACCCTCGCCCCCTCTCGCGCACACCAGATCTTCCGCCGCATGATCCAGAAAGAACACCGTAAACGCGCGCACACCATGGCCCGCTCGTACGACGCCCACGTCGGCGGCTCGGATCCGGCCGTATGGGAGGCCGACGTGCGTGATGCCGAGCGCGATGGCTTTGTCGACGACGACGACGACGAGGAAGGCACCCCCGTGCGGCCGCCCGCACCCGCGTCCGCGGCGCAATGGCAGTACCGCAGCGCGCGCAACAAGGCCTTCCCCGTGCGCGGGTCCCACCCGGTTTCCTCGGCGGAAGAGCAAGACGCGGCGCTCGCGCAGGTGTTGCTCGAGCAAGAGGAGGAAGAGCACGCGCGGATCGAGGCGTATGCGCGGGCCGTGCTGCTGGGCCCGCTATCGTCATCGCCGTCGCCGCCGCCGCCGCCGCCGCCCGAGGAGGGGGAAGACGGGGTCGCGGCGTCGATGGATACGCCCGGCGGGGCGCTCGGTGTCGATATGGAGGGGTTTACATGGGAGGATGGGCCGTTGAGTGATGACGAGGTAGGGGATGTAGAGATGACGTAGCGTGGGGCAAGGTTGCGTGCATGCAATAATGGCAAAGATCATGGACCCATGCGGCCGGCTGGATCCCCGCATGGGGTGGTGCGATGGCAAGCGCAAACTCGGAGCTGCTTTCATGCTGCTGGAGGAACAAGTCCCAGTCAACAGGTAGACGGGAGTGTGAGATACCTATTTGTGAAAGCATCTACCCCGCCATGGACAGCTACAGGGCGGTTCAACCGCAAAGAACGCAGTGGAGCCCGCGCGAATCCGGGGCACAGGACGCGACGGCGCGAGGCAAGAGACGCGACAGGGACGCGAGGCACATGTGCAGGCGTCGTTGACGTCCTCGCCCCTGGCGGATGGCTTCTCCCGTGCTGCGTCACGGCCGACCTGCGGCGCGTGCGTGCGGTACATCACGTGTCGCATCATCAACGCTCGTCCAGCGAGTCGACCGTCCTGTCCAATATGACCAGATACCGGTTCCGTCTTTTGCGTTCAACGTCTACGGAATTCGTCTGGGTAGCCGGGCCATACCTCTGACAGGGCCGTAATATTCGCTTGCGGCATGCTTTACCCCTGTCTCGTCCGGCCGGAGCGTCGCCCCGCAACAGACTCATGGCTTCACAACGGCATCGATGCTACCTTTTAAAAACGGCAAGACCGGATAGCGAGATAGATATGCGTGTCTGCCGGAACGACGTGGTGGTTCATTCCCGCCTCGGGGAGGAGGGACGATTGGCACTTGCTGTCGCATTCCTATTACCCTTCTTGCTGTTATGCTGGTAGATACAACTTGATTACTACACTTTACCCGCTTCACTTCAAGTCGTTCTTCAACACGTATCGGTATCGGACCTATGGGAAAATCCTCAGTCGTGAACATGCATGGCAGAATCCTCTGCGAACCGACCTTGTTGTCCTTGACACCCTGAATGGCCTTGCCGGCCTCGCTCATCGGCAAGACCTGGTCAACCCACGGTCGGACATTCTTCTCGGCCGCGAGCTTGAGCATGTCCATGATTTCCTTCTTGGAGGCGATGTGCGAGCCACCGAAGCAGCTTCCATTGGACATGAAGGCCCTGCGAGCCGGGTCAGTCAGCGGCAGCGAGGCGGCGGGCCAGAGAGACATACATTCCCGGGATCTCCCAAGGCGTGTCTGCGTCGGGAAGACCGACAGAGACGAGCTTTTGTCCGAGTTTGAGGGTACTGAGAGAGAGGCCGTCGTCAGTACTGAGCCAATGATGCGGCTTCGAGACGCGACTCACCCAACCAAATCACCCAACGGCGCCTTGTTGGCGTCGGCCGTGCTCAGGATAAAGTCAAAGTGGTCCTGGAACTTGTCGGCGAAATCCTTGTCGGCCGTCGAGACAAACTTGTCGGCGCCGAGCCGGACGGCATCGACGGCCTTGGACGGAGAGTGCGAAAAGACGGTCACGTTGGCGCCGAGCGCCTTGGCGAACTGGACGGCGAGATGGCCCAATCCTCCGATTCCGACGATGCCAACATTCTTTCCCGGTCCCACGCCATTGCGTACCAACGGCGAGTAGACGGTCGCGCCGGCGCAGAACAAGGGGCCAACTTTTTCGCTCTCGAGGGCGTCGGGGATGGCAAAGACGAATTGCTTGTCGACGCGGATCATGCTCGAGTAGCCGCCCTGGGCGAGGACTCCGTCGGGGTAGGGCGCGTTGTAGGTGTCGACCTGGAGGGCAAAGGTTCAGCGATCGCGCGAACAGCAACGACGCAAATCGACTTGCCTGCTTTGGGCAGTACTGCTCGTTGTCCGACTTGCATCTAGGAGGGGAATATCAGCCAAGGATCCAGAGAATCACAACACAACGATGACTCACCGGTCACATTCCAGACAGCTGAAAACCTGCGCTCCGACACCAACCCGCTGGCCGACCTTGAACTCGTCCTTGGCGTCCTCTCCAACCTCGGTAACGGTAGCAACGATCTCATGTCCCGGAACGACCCAAGGCGCGCTCAAGGGACCCCATCCACCCGTCACGGTGTGAACGTCACTTCCGCAAACACCGCAGTACTCGATGGCCATGGTGACATCTCGCTTTCCGGCCGTCTTGAGCTTGAAGGACTGGACGGAGAACTCGGTGGGCTTGGAGGTGTCGGCGACTCCGTAGCCGCGGGCTTCCGTTGCAGAGATGGACATTTTGTGCGGTGCGGTGGTGTGTCGTCGTATGTGGATGGCGAAGAGATACAACGCGGCTCAACCGTAACGTGTCTGCGATATATTTATATATCGCTGAACGCTGAAACCCGCGCCGTCATCCCGCGCGATCAAGCTCAACTCGGCTTCCCGATGCTCGGCTGATGATGTCACTCGCTCGTCCACGTTCCAGCGTGCGCCGCCTCCACTTGAGCCATTGCCGCATACTGTACCTTGCGCATCGCATCGTACTGTACACTATGTATCCCCGGTTACCAGCGCCAGACCCGAGCACGAGATCTACATTTCGCTATATGATGCCATCCGTGGATCGTCTGATCTTATTTCGGTGAACCTTCGTGGGCCCAAATGAACGACGTAGTTCGACGTAGTCTGCCGTCAACTCGGCGCCAATTGACATGTAGCACTTTGGCAAAATGACAGCAATAGCGAGCGAATATGATGGAGTCGGTCGATGAAGTGGATAGCCAAAACCGGAAGGCGACGTGGACTCTGTACTTCCGCAGACGGATGGCGATGTGAGTGGCAATAGCTGTGGCAATCAGGTGTCCGAATCGCGCAGAGTCCCGCGTTTCATCGTTTAACGTTGGGGAATGGTCACAACACACCGGCCGATATCGGAATGTCGTTACATGGATAATCCCCGTGAACTACTTCTCCTCCCCTGAACATCTCGTTGCAATATGCATGTGATATGGTGATATTCGGCCACTCGTACGGTATCCCTGATACCGGGGCTGTCTGCTAGGCTGTTGACAGTGCGAGAAACGGTGCAATGACAGGCGGCATTCCGAGGTTGGATAGGTCGTGTGGGGGATGCGCAAGGCTAGGGGGATCGTCAAGGGCCAAAGTGAGTGACGTCTCCAGACTTGAGGCAAAGTCAAACCGCCTTCCGAGCATTCCGTCGCACGTCCGTATCAGCCCCGCTTGAACGATTCAGGCTTGCTTGTCAATGGATCTAGGCATTCTGGCCTGGAGTGATCGCGGCAAAGTCGAAATGACCTCCCGTGTTGATGGTCCGACCTTTCCCAAGGCGCGGCGTTTCGTATGCTTGTCGTCATTCAGGTATCGCCCTTGAGGCATTCAACCCTGATTCCAATGCCTAGATTGCATGTGATTGATATTGTTACATACACATTGCTATGATACATACATTGCCACTAGAATGCTGTCAGATTCACATGCATTCAAGACTCTTGCGCTTCCCCTCTCCGCCGACGTGTGCTCGAGACAACCCTAGATATCATACGCCACCCGGCCTCCCGTCCATGCATAGGGATACTTGGCCTGGTAAAAGTTGCGCAGCGATTGGCGACTGGCCACGCGCGGAATGGTCGCAAACGATCCGCCGAGCTGTACGAGCTCATGTCAGGTCCGCGCAAACCCAGGCACGACAGCTCACTTACGACAACATGATGCAGTCCGTCGTAAAAATCGGTGCTGTAGCCGGGGTACACCTCGGACTGTTCAAATCCGGGGTATCCGTCCAGCAGCGTCGACGTCCATTCCCAGACTCCGCCGTTATGGCCGTACAGCGGTCGGCCACACGTGTCCATCTTTGTATTCGATGGGCTGGAGCAAACGGTAAGCATCGCGTCCCAAGCAACGGCCGCTACTTACGGAATCGGATGCCAATTGCGCAATCCGACGTTCGCACTCAGGCTCGCCGGACGCGGACCCATCGGTGAGTTCCAGAGCACGCGCATTTCTGCCTCGGTCGGCAAGCGGCCTCCTTTCCACTTGGCAAACGCGTCAATCTCCTCGTAGCTCGCCATCAGTGGCCAGTGCTGGGCAACCTCGAGCGGCACGGTTCCGTACAGCGATTTCACCGTGACGCGGCTCCTTTCGCGGTCCACGTGCCACGAACCGGGAACGCGCTTGACGTCGTTCGACTGCCAAAACTCGTGGTACTCGCCGTTCGTGATCGGCAACGATTGGACCTTGAACGATCGGACGGACACGGTCGTCGCGGGATTCTCATTGTCCCAGCCGAATTCATGTCCCAGCCAGGAATCGTCTTTGGCGAAAAGGCGGTCTTCGGATTCGCGATCGTCGTGGCCGAGCGTCACTGTCGACGCCGGAAATGCTAGTAGACGGTTCACGGGGGCGGATTCGTTCCATTGTCGAGCAAGATCGCTCCAGTTGGGATGACCAAAGCCGGGAGGTGGCAGTGTCGCTGGTGATTGAAGGAGCATGTAGAGAAGTGTCTGCCACGCGCGTCAGTATAGCCACGGCGACATTGCTAGCGTACTCACCTCAACGTGGAATGCCTCGTGCTCAAACGTCATCCAAAGAATCCTGCCAAACCGCCTGCTCAATACCCTCTTGCCCGAATCAATGTCATCGTACAATGCGAGCAACCGTGCGCGCACCCGATCTCGGAAATCCAGGATTTCGCGCAAGACGGGCCACTCCTCGTCCTTTTCGGGCACAGCAGAGTGATCGTGGATCTTGGTCGGATCGTCCACGTGTGGGTCAATTCCACGCTCAAAGATATCCTTAAAGTGCTCCGGTTCGGTATGTTTGCCGTCGGTGATGCGTGTCAAATGAATGTCGAGGAATGTCGGAATGTGGCCCAGATAGAATAGGCATTTGTGGCGCAAATCTATTGGTTTCGAATGCAGCATGTGCTCTGGGATCATGTCGAGCGTGACGAGGTCCCAGTACTTCCACAGCGTTGCCCACTCTTGCCGACTAGGAATGCTAGACCAAGAGTCGGCGGCGGTCGCAGAAGAGGTCTTGGGTGCTTGTCCATCCTCTGTCTGTTTAGCAACTTCGGGCAGCAAAGGGAAATAGAACGCAGGCTTCTCCAATAGCCATAGCCGATATTCGCTCTGTGGATCCTTCCAGTACTGGATGATGCGTAGTCCCGATTTTTCAAACATTTCAAGCATCTCCGTAACAGAGTACTGAACCCAGGGGATCAGTTGTTGCGGACATTCGGAATCAGCTGGTCATACCTTGCAACTCCATTCAACGTTGAGCAGTTCTCCGGCAGCCACATCGACAGTCTCTATGCGGCCCTCGTCGTTCTGCCAGGAAACCGTCTGATCCTTTTTGCTTTCATAATAAGCTTCGTGTCGGCCTTGGTTCAAAAGTGAATACATGCGATCGATTACGAACCAAATACGGCTCACCTAGACGAATATTGTATCTGCTCTTGTACTCCCATGCGCCGAGATCTATGCTACTGCGATCGCCCTCTAGTCCGGTGCCATTCTTCAATTCCTGATTGACGACTTCGAGACCATGCATGATAAAGTCCCGCGTTTTGCCCTTGGGATCGTCGTAGGCAATCTCGACCTTTTTCTGGCCCTGGAAATAGTCTGGCGTTCCAGGCCGGGTGATATCGGTCACACTGCCTAAAGGGGTTCTCGATCCGCTCGCCTGGACTTGTTTAACAGCAGTAGGTCGGCCATCGAGACCGATGAGCAACGTATCCTGGAAGCCAGGTCGCAACGGCAAGGCCGACAAGAACGGCGCGGTTTCCGATCTGTCAAAGTTTCCAAGAGATGATCCCAGGAAGAGGATGTGCCTTGGTCGCTCCTCGTGGTGAGACGAGGCGGTCTTCGCCGATGCGCCGTTGGATCCGTTGGTCCCTGGCTGAGTGGGAGCCGAGCCGTTGCTTGCCGGTCCGTTGCCGTTTCTGGGCGTAGATCCATTGCTGTGACCTCCAGACCCATTGCTGTCCCCCTTGTGTTCGCCCTTTAAAGCGCCAAGCTCGGTCGCTTCTTGCCTAAACATGCGAATTCGTCCGAGAGCGTATTTCTATTATGGAGCTGACTCAGCACAGGCGACAATCATCCTGAATTTGACTCACCAGGTAATCAAACTCGGCCGCCTCAACCTTGGCCCGTTCTTCCGGATCCGTAATCGTCTTGACCCGCTGAATCTGCTCTTCGGCCTGAATGATGCCCCACAGAGCCCAAAACACGGAACTCGCCGGCGACCACAGCCGCACCTCCTTCTCGAGGGCGTCGACCCTGCTCTGTTCGATTTTGTCCTCTGGGCTGATCCGCTCCTTGCCATCCCTCGAAGACATGTGGACAGAGAGATACGAGCGATAGAAGCGAGTTCGTTCCTCGAGCGTCGGATACGGCTCATGATGCGAGAGCGAGTGAGAGTGCGTTGGGTGGTGATAGTCTGCCTGCCATTCGTGAAAGTGATTGCCGATATCAAAGCCTCGAGGATTGGGCGACGCGTACTCAAAGTCGATCACGATCAGTTTTCGGTGAGGTGGCTCCGAGGGTGGGAGCGGCTCGTCGAGAAGCAACAGGTTCCCGTACTGGGTATCGTTGTGGGAAAAGACACAGCCGTGTCCGTGATCCCGGTCCGGATTCCCGTCGACGTAGGCGATATACTGTTGAATCTCCTTTTCGAGCGTATCCAGCGGGCCAAACTCGCGCATCCATTCCTCGAGCTCGGCGACCTGCCCAATCTGCCGCTCGACGTTGCGCGCATGGCCGAGCCAGTCCTTCAAGCATTCCCAGACGGTAACCTTGCTATTGGATCCCTCCTCGTACCCGAGCGCCCTCAGGTCGACCGAATGCAGTTCGCGCATCCGCTTGGCGATGTACGAGCTCATGGTCGGATCTCGGAGCTCGCCCGCCGTGAGCGCACGAGAGGGGAAGAATTGCTCGATTCGTCCATTGGCGAAGATGCCCTCGATCCGAGGGCCCAAGTTGTAACGCGTCGACAAGGTGTGCAAGATGCGTAGCTCCTCATCCCGCGCGATGAGCGTCCCCGTCGACGGCCCAAACACGCGCACGAGCAGCGTCGGCGGCGTTCGTTCGCCCGGCAAGTGGGAAATGCCGCCCGTGATCTTGGGCGTCAGCATCGGGCTCATTGTCGGCTCCAAAGGCTGGTTGGTCGGGTTGTACGAGCAGAAAAAGACGGCGTTGGTCATGGCGCCCGAGATCTTTTGCAGGTGAACGTTGGTCGGCGTCAAGTGCGACGACGACCAGAGCGGGATCCGCAATTTTCGCAAAAGGGCGAGAATCTCGGCCTTAAAGGAATGCTGCCGCCACGCCGAGGCATCAATCGTGACGTCGGCCTCACGAATGCCCATGGAATTGACGGGCGCAGCCTCGCTGTCTGTGAGACTGAGCTCGGCGATATCCGCATCGCCGTCGAGCCGAAAGCTGTTGAACGACGAGGTGGACGTCCGGCGTGCCGAGCGGGCAGAGGACGTGCTGTAGAACCGGGGCGATTTGGAGCGCGTGCGTTGCAATGGCGTAGCCGGAGTCGAGGAAGGGACCGAGACGGCCGGAGTGATGGGTGCCGGGGACTCGACTGCGCCCGAAGCCGCCACGCCAAAGTAGTCGCCCGTCTGTGGCTTCGCCGTCGTTGCCTGCTCAGCACCCGCCGTCTGCGGCGTCTTTCCATCACCCTTGTCCCCGCGCTCCATCTGCCTGTCCCTTTCCAAGCCGTGTGCCTTGATGTACGCTATCCCACGATCGTAATCCCCCCACAGACCGCGCACGTCAATCTTGTCCTTGAACGCGTCCCGATTAGCGTCTTGCAGTTGCTTGAGCGTTCGTTCCAGTTCCGGCAGGGAGAGATCCAGCGCGTGGTACGTGATGGGCGTGGTTTGCGAAGATGCGGAAGGTAGCGTCACCGCGAGCGAGTTGAGGAACACCGAAGTCTTGCGCAGGGACCTATATATCGTACCGCGACGAGGGAACAGGACGCAGGAGGAAGACAAGGGAGGACGCATGACGGAAAGGAGGTGATCGAGAGATCAGATACGGAAAAGGCCAGAGTCGGATAGCAGACACTGAAGGGTTCCCCGGACTTACCCAGCACCCAATTCGACAATGTCCCAGCCTCGCTCGACCTTTTCCCTGTCCTCTTTCGTCCACTCGGCATCGCCGTCGCTCGTCATACCAGCGGCGGATCCCTCGACGGCCCCGCCGCTTTCCCCATTCACGCCGTCGTTCCACTTTCCAACCTTGGCATCCCCCCACCGCTCATCCACTTTCTCCCCCTCGGTCTCCTTCTTCCGGTACTCCTCCTTCCCCTCCTCACCCTCCAACTCTTCCCTCTCCCCACCGCGTCTTCGCTGCTCCACAGGCCTCGGAAACCCCATCGCACGTGCAATCTCCCCTCCATGCTCACGGAACAAGCCCAACTCGGCGCCAAAGAGGTAATACTCGGGCGCGTCCTCGGTGATGGCGTCGTATAGCCTCAATCCCTTTTCATCGTACAGCACCATCGTCGGGATCGACTTGCGGTATTGCCAGGCGTCGTGCGGCGTTGCCGATGGATCCTTGGTCGCGTCGCCGTTGTCAGTGTCGTCGGTGATAGCGGCCTCGGTCCCACGAAGACCCGCGATAATCCGCTGCTTCAACGCAAAGGCCGGTGTGGTCTCGCCGGACGATGACGAGGAAGATGCTTCCTCGGGCGACGCATTCGGGTCATTGGGCAAGGGAACGATCGTCGGTGGTTTTGGCTGAGAGGCCGGTGCTGCTGGATTGTAGTCTTGTGCCATGACGTGACACGTTGGAAGCGATACCAGTGTTACGGATGTCGGTGAGTGGCAATGTAGGAGCGATGTATAGCTGAGGACACTATTCCAAGATCCAGACCGTGAATATACTCAAGGGTACTCGCTCGTACTGGACGTCGCATTCCCCCTCCACGCTTCCCCGCTCGGCTCGCTAGCCGCTAGAGTAACATATTGCATTTGCATCCGGCCGAGATGGCTGATGACGCGTCACGGGCGCATTCCATCTACTCCTTCATGGAACGGACGTAGCGGCTCAGTGTTCCGCTCCTCATTCGTGGTCATTCATGATCATATGGCTCATGTCGCTGCCTGTCGCTGCCCGTGTCCACGGTCATCGCAACTACCGATAACATGTAGTATATACTGAGATGGCCAGCATGATCCACAACACGCATTCTCGTCGCACGTCATACACATCTTCATTCAAATGCAATATGCATATCGCTATCTAGAACCCCCGAATCCCCAACACCTTGCGCACGTCGCTCGTAAACCTCAACGAATCCAGCACCGGCAACGCATCCAGCAACGCCTCATCATTCGGATCCGATGTCCAGCCCTCGATCGGCAGTGCGTTGGCTAAAAGGAAAATCGGACGGATCAGCGCACGCCATGCACGGCCCCGGATCACGTCGCCAGGACTCGCCTTTGTTCCAGTTATAGCTGACGGGGGAATTGTCCATGAAGCAGACACGGCTGAGATCTTCCTCGACCAGTGACAGGTCCTTGGTATACGATCCATTCGGTTGAAGCGCGCATGACTGGAAATTGAGCTCGAATCAGCAGGCAATTCAACTCCCGTTGCCCCGGCGCGGAACTTGCCTCTCGGTATAGCTTCTTGGCAAAGTAGCCGCGACCGCCGTCGAGCCAATCGATGACGGGATCGGCGTACTCTTGCATGCTGGCTGTGAAGATTACGAGCGTATACCACGACGATACCTGTGCACGCACATGGGCCACCGTACTTGTCATCCGCCTCAGTAGCCGACTCACCTTTCTCAAGAAATGATCAACGTACGGCCGCTTGTAGACATGATAAAGCGTGCTCCGTCCGCCCAGTACCACCTCCACCACATGACCTTCCCCGCGCGCACCGCCCCCTCCGCGCTGATGCTTCCCACCAGAGAACAACCCAGACAACGAGATTCCCATGATCCCGCTGCCGCTGCCCATACCCGAAGACTGCAACGACATTGGACGCGACGTCGAGTGAATCAAGGTCTCGTCCAGGTCGAGAATGAGCGTCTTGGGCCGGTGAAACGGTGTTGTCGAGAGGGCGCGCGGGATGGCGGTGATGCTGATTGTCGGTTGATGATGGGCGCTGCCTTGGCCGGCGCGGGTATGGTGGTCGCGCCGCTTGGATGCAGTCGGCGCAGAGAGCGGGACCGAGAGCGGCGCCGGTAGGAGTTTCGTGTTACGAGGCGGCGGCGGTGCGCCGTCTGCCAGAGGTTGTCTTCGCGTTTCCATGAGGATATTGTTCGTGTTGGCGGATGCATGGGTGGATTGAATCGTCGGCAAGAGCGTCGGCAGCGTGTGACGTGCATTAATGGAGGAATTTGTCAAGATGGAGGATGTCGATAGCGGATGATCTGGAGCAGATGACGCCCTTGATGCTTCGGCCGCGGGATCCACCGTCTTCTTGCCGAGCTGAAAGGATACCAGCTGAGGCGTCGCACGCCGCGTCGACGATTGCGTCTTGTCCTCCGCTGCCGCAGCTGACCTATTGCTCGAAAGCATCTCCGCTTCGGCCGCTTGTCGAAGCAGCTCGTCGGGATCATCCGGCGCGCGCGTGACCGGATCCACCCATCTCTCATTTCCCTCGCCATCCGGACTGCTCCCTTCCCGTCTTCGACCCCTCTGGCTCTTCTCCTCCGTCTCCGTCTCGCTAGCAGACGAGGCCGACACTTCGTCTTCCCGCCGCTTGCCCTTGACCCGATCGTCATGCTTGATGGCCAACCTGTCATCCTTGCCATTGACCAAGTCCTCCTCGTCCGGTCCAAAGATCACTGTCCATAGGTCCGACCAGAGTCCCAGCACACCGACAAAGCCAGCGGTCATCCACCCTTCTTCAGGATTCCGATTCCTGTTGCGCGGCGGACCACGTCGTCCTTGCCTTCGCGGCCGCTTTCGTAGACGTTGCTGATCGGTGTTGCTAAAAGACGCCGCAGAAGTGCTCGAGCTTCCCGTGTCCGTAGGCGTGGACCTTGTCGCCCCGGGATACCCCGTCGGACGTCTCTTGGGCCGAACGCGAATGACCCCAACAACGGGAAGGCTTCCCGCAGGCTCATGATCGGGAGCGAGAACCGGCTCCGTATTCGCCAGCACCGACTCCGGAACGACAATTTGTCCGCGCCGGCGCGACGAGGCTTCGTTCGATGCAGGCCCCGATGCGGAGGATCCCCTGCGCGAGGGTGACCGTGGTTTGGCGCTGGTGCCGTTCCATCGGTCAAGCAGGTACCGATCGAGCGTGGAGAGCGAGTTCATCGCCGCGTGTGCGGTCGATCTGTGGCAGATGTCCCTGTTGACCTCGAGATCCTTGAAGTGACCGGCAGGACGGGTGATTATTCTTATGGGGAGCCCCTGCCGGCAATATGTCACGCACGCACGACTCATGGGGACTGACAAAGTAAACAAACGCGCCGGCCGAGACAAGCCAAGGTCTCCTTTATTGCTATGCTATGTCTGTTGACCACACGTTTCCATGAAGGGGAATCACACCTATCTCCTATACCAACGACGTATCCATCCCCAGACTCCCGACCCACGAGCTGCCTGCTGTCCCTCCCCGCCAGTCTGCGGCCCCGCCGCATCCTCCCCAATCCGATACCGCTTTTTATAATCCCCGGGCGACTCAAAGTTATCGACGCCCCAGATCCCTCGCTTGGCGAATCTAGTGTGATCATGTTAGTACGGAAAGTGACACAAGCGATGTCACGATTGAACGTACTTGGCCTCTGCCTCGATCTGTTTCAGGCGTTCGAGACCCCATGGTCCGTATTCCGCGCCTCCAGATTCATAGACCTCTGCCATGCCGGACCGCAGCATCTCCAGCGGCAAGGGTCGATTCGGCAAGATGCGTCGGCGGATATAAGGTACCGCCACCTGATGGAACAGGTTCAGCGAGCTACGGCAAAGGATCCCGGAGGCAGCGACTCACGATCCGTCCATACTGGTCTTTGCGCAAGATCTGACACCACATCGTCTTCCTCGTCGGCTTCAGCAGTGCCTCCCGCAGCCAGTCTAGCGATTCCCGTGAGTGTAGTTGTGCGGGACGACCAAAGTGTGCTGCCTTGAGAGGAATGATGAGCGGGACTCCTGATGAAATCACGGAAGGAGGGGCCTACCTCTGGTGCGTCTATTCCGGCAATACGGATATGGATAGTCTCATCTTTGAGGTCTTGATGGAATGGCATGTTACCACATTTTGCGATGTCCGGGATCGGCTCTCACCTTTGGCCTCTGTCGGAACATCCCTCAACTTTAGCGGCCAGGAATAGAATGCAGGAGTGTGGAAGAGTCGGAAATTATCTGTGAAAGGTGATGCATCATGCTGATATTTCAGCGTTGCGGTGGGAAGCGTCAGATAGCTTTAGGGACTCACCTCCATCCCCAACGCTGGTTTTGCGCAAAACGCAATCAGCGTGAAAGGGTGTCACAACGAGCAATCACCAGCATACGGATCAGCACAGCCACAAGCGCAATGTCCGAGCGCATCATTCACCTCGTGACAACCCCCTTGATCCACTTGCGCTCCTGGACCATCCCCGACGTGACATAATCCGCATTCCTGATCCTCCTGATATACTTGCGATACACGACGACGGATAACAGCGTCAGGCCCGTCGCAGATACCGCCGAGAGACCGGCTACGGCGGCGGGTGAGGATTTGATTTCATTGATGGCGGACGAAGCTAGGTGTTGAATGCTAGAAGTGTTCACGGGTTCTGCGGGCGGGTCTTGCTTCTTGCTAGAGAACCAGGAGGTGACTGTTTCCAATGGCGACGGAGCAATCCAAGCGCAGGAGACGTTGACGGCACATGTAGTCGATTTGGCGCTCGTGGCTTCGGTCATCAAGTCGGAGGAGCTGGCCGAGGACGTCGGCGACGGAGAGCGGCTAGAGCGTGGGTGGTCCATCGTGTGCGTGAGCCGAGGTGAACTGACTGGACGGGGAGGAGTCGGAACGGAAGGAAGAAAGAAATGAAGTCAGAATGCACCTGAAGGGCGGCTGCGTCATTTAGCAATATGTCTCACTCGCGTGTGATCGACCAAACGCGCAATCTCGCTCATCCTCGTCCTCCTCCTATTCATCATTCACTAATTCGCTTCTGCCTTTCAATGATGTGCACAGCCTCGACATCGAATCATCACACTTTCATGTACATATAACAGCCAACAAGCTCTTCCGCGCGTTAGCCGCATCGACAACAGGCCACAGGCGGACACCTTCTCGACCTCACGGACGCAAACACACACACACACACACACACACCCCACCCAAATCAACGCTCGCAACGATGAACTTTGACTGGGCCGCATGGCACAAGAAGTTTGACGACTTGGGCATCTCAACCGGCGTCAATGCCGATCCGCGACCCAAGTTTCCCGGAAGCTTTCCCGAGGCTGAGGATACGACTCCGAGAGAAGAGGAGCCGCCAGCCACCAGCGAACCGCAGCGCGATAGTGCGCACGAATCGGCGTCGGCGGGCAAATCCAAGAATCAGCGGCACAATATGCCACAGGGATGGAGGCAGGAGATGGACGAGGAAGCGGATGATCCCGTGTGGAAGGACCATCTGGACAAGTTACAAGCCAGCGGCAAGTTGAGGGACAGGAAGGACGGATACGCAGACCCCGACGAGCGAGAGGATGGCGGGTCGGAAGTGGAAGAGGAACCCTTGCCGCCAGAATATACGCTTGAGGAGCTTCAGGCAAGTCTCCCCCAATTCATTTCATCATGCATCAGATTGACCCCCGCTTTCCATCCTCACCAGGAAATGCTGACGGACGCCGAATGCTTGCGCAAGGAAGGCAACGAGCTCTACAAGTCAGGCAAGGAGATCGACCTCGAGGCCGCGATCGAGACCTATCGACGTGCACTGGCCGACTTGCCCGAGACCAGCGTCGAACGTGCGCGAAAGGCGGCGCAGGAGAAGAAGCGCGCCGAGGCTTCCAGGGGGGACGCCAAGGCTGAAGACGAGAAGACGGCGATTGTGCCGACGATGCCGAAGAGTGGGATCGTCGAGTTGACGGATGAGCAGGCGGCTGCTTTGGAGCAGGAAGAGGATCGTAAGCGGCAAGAAGCATTACGGGCTCAGCAGCAGGCCGAAGAGAAGGAGCGGAACAAGGCGAACGACGAAATTCAGCAAATCGAGGAGAAGATTGAAGAGATCAAGGGATTCTTGTACGGCAATATCAGTGCTGCGTACGTTGCTCTGAACAAGGATAGCGAGGCAGTCGAGGCAGCGTCAAAGTGTGAGTCTTCGTCTAACATGCCCTGAAAGCGAGGAGACTGATGGATCCTTTCAGCGTTGACGATAACGCCGGAAAACGCCAAAGTCCGCCTTCGGCGTGCCAAGATGAATGAAAAGGTTGGCAAATTCACGAGTTTATCCGAGGCTTTGGAAGGTAGGGCTTGTAGACCGATGCCCTTCGAGCTAGAGCTGACCTTGCTTATCTTCTTATCAGACTACAAGTACCTTCAATCAACGCTCCCGCCACACGACCCCCGCATGCGTCAAGTCCGCCACGCCGTCTCCACCCTTCCCGCGCGGATACAGGCCGCGGGCAAGGAAGAAATGGACAAGATGATGGCCCAGATGAAGGAATGGGGGGACTCGGTGCTGGGCTGGTTCGGGATGAAGTGTGATGATTTCAAGACGGAGACGAGGGCGGATGGGTCGACGACGATTAATGTTAACAAGTCGGGTTGAGAGCTGTTGAGGAGCGCCTTTGTCTAGGCATGTAGTGTACGGGATTGCATTGTCGCTCGTCTTCTCTCAGGGGTTACATGCGCACTTGCCAAGTTGACCAAGCCTTGACGCGATCATTCGAAGAGATTTACATCATCTGTCCGCCGGACTTTTTTGCGTCACACCATTAAATCACCATTACATATGCCCTTCCCGATTAGCGTTCCCACTCGTACCCCGACCGTTCACCCACCCTTTCTTTCCTTCTTCACGTCGCCTTGGACTTGACCTGTTGAATGGCCGGGTTCCCGGGGACTGGCTCGTGTTCACAGTCGCAGCGGTCTTCCTTGGCCACGTCGGCGAGGCACTGCGGGGTTAGAGGAATGCTCAGAAAGGGATAATGTAGACCGCCCTAAGGGCATATCAGGCGGGGCATACCTGCTCGATATGTTGACCTGTGGGAATAAGTAATAACAGTCAATCACGCGACCACACTTGGGAATGACGGCGCGAGGAACACCGATCTTGACTTACCGCATCCCCACCACGTGTACTTGATCTCGGAAGCGTGGTTTGGGCACTGGACCTTTTTGCACATGGCTGGATCTGGAGAGTATGCGCGCTGAGATCTGGTCGCAGTTGGGCAGATGACGAGGTTGTGATTGATGCATCGCTATATAGGCCACCCTGGCTGACACAAGACTCCGAGGTATTCGGAAGAGTGATCGGGTGCTTACTAATCCGGGGTAATCCCCGCGTCCTCTTCGCTTGCACCGGCTTGGACGTCATCCCTGTGCTCTTTGTGCGTACACTACTGATGGCCAGATTTGCACCACGGTCACAGACAAGCACTACACAGCTGTTCAAGATTCGGCTTCGCAAGGCATCAACATCCAAGTCTCTCGTACTCTAGCGTGCGTGCCACCGGGACCGTTCCTTTGCGCAAACGGCACTTCGAGACCAGCATGTCGGTCAAGTCATACCTCTACACCTTTCTCCTCGGCGGGGTTGTAGTTCCAACGGCCATCATCGTTTTCACTCTTTGTAAGCACCAATCAGCGGTCTTGAATCAAAGTGCGCAAGAAGCGCTTACAACTTTTATCGCGACAGACTACATCTTCACTTACTGCAGCGTACCTTACACTCCTGCCGAAAGCGTACGCAAAGTCTCATCCTTACTGGCCAAAGACGACTCTTCGGCGTTTCCAGCAGCCGTCACGAGAGACGTACCAGTGTCCCCGCCCTCGGTAACAGAAAAGGCCCCGAAGAAGCAAACCTCGTTCCCTGCTCCGAAACGTCATGTTCGTCCTTTACAGGGATGGATGAACGTTCGCAGGGATTTCCACGGGCGAGAACCGGCGGAAAAGCATGCGGAAATCCCGTCTTCCGGTATGGCTGCGGGGTCTGGAGCGAATGCTACGACGGGTGCGACGATGAGCACTGCCGCGGCTCGATACTCGTCGCTTATCAAGGATTCGTATCTATCCTTTGCTCGAGGATCCGCCGGCGCTGCGACGCAATCAGCACAAGATGCACCATCCTTGCCTACACCTTCAAGCTCTTCGGCCACGGGCGGAAAGGCTAATAATGCAGCCACGATCTCGTCGGGGATGCCAGAAAAAGTCTTTGCGGTCCTCAAGGGCAAAGTCCTATTCCTCTATTCTGACGAAACGAAAAGCGACTGCCTCGGCGCGCTCGACGTTGAAGCCTTCTCGGTGGGAATCAGCCGAGGCGACGAAGATGAGGAAGGCGACACCGAGGGCCCAGGAGCCTTACCAAAGTCGGTCATGCGGGAAGGCGAGCTGTTCAGCAAACGAAACGCCATAGTCTTGCGCTCCGTGCCGCGTCTCGGGGACGCTGAAGCTGAACCATCGCCCAAGAAACGGCGACGTGCCAGGAGCGATGCGCTGAAACGGTCGTCCTCGGTCAAGAGCGTTCGGTCGATCACGACGGCCGTTTCCGGTATGGCTCCCTCGTTGGGAGCGGAGATGCAGGCGCCGACGATCACGCGCAAGTCGACGGAGCCGTGCGTGACGGATTTGAAACACATGTCCGAGTCGGAGCGGGTCATGGCGGACGGGAGCAGTCAATTGCCTTCGGCTATCCCGTCATTGACAAAGGACATGGATGATGGCGGTCGAGGGGTGTCGCTTCCGGGTCAAGATGAGATGGCGGATGCCGCGGAAGCTAGGGACAAGACGATGCTCGAGATTGAGCAAGAGGAGAAGGAGCGACGCAGAAAGGAAAAGCAAGAGAGGGATAAACGCCGGAGCAGGATCGAGGGACGGCCGTGGTATCTCTTTCTCCGCAACAATGTCAAGATGGAGGAATGGTATCTCTTGCTCCTGAGCGTGTCGGCGCCGTCGGTGCCCTCGGCAAGCGCCCTTGATGATCTGGACGAACGCACAAAGAGGGCCCTGGAAAGGCTCACGGCACGTCCCGGGGTTAACGAGATCTTTCCAAAGGACAATATGAAGAAATTGATTGACAAACTCAATACGGATTCGGATCAAGGCAACGTTCGATGGTTGAATGGCCTGATCGGACGGCTGTTCTTGGGTATATGTAATAGTGCTGCGTTGGAAGCTGTGAGTCGATTCGGAGCGATTCCGTTTGAGGATGGGTAGCTGAGTGGCGGTGAACAGTTCATCATCGGAAGAGTAATGAAGAAAATCAACAAGGCAAAGTTGCCAGGCTGGATCGAGTATATCCGGATTGACGAGGTTGACGTCGGGGATGTACCACCAACGTAAGTTGAGGCGCCATCGCCAAACCTTTTCGCGCTGATCACATAGTGAAATTCTATAGGTTTTCGCAGCCAATGCTGAAGGAGTTGACCGAGGATGGAACATACGTAGCCGATCTGCACTTCCATTACGAGGGCGAATTTCGTCTCAAGGTCTCGGCTGCGGGCTCCTTTTCTATTCGTGGAACAAACCTCGGTCGTGCAACTGCTCAACTCAATGTCCGTATCCTGTCCATCCAGGGCAATCTTCGGATCAAGATCAACAAACCTCCTTCCAACCGAGTCTGGTGGTGCTTCACAGAGCCCCCTCAGATCGTGATGCATGTCGAACCAATCCTGGCTAGTCGGAAAATGCAACTGAATGCGCTGACACGAGCGATAGAAAAGCAGATCAGGGATGGCATCGCGGAAGCTTGCGTGTCTCCTTATTGCGATGATCTGCCGTTCTTCGATACTTCCAACTTGAAACCTCGAGGCGGGATTTTTGACGAGTTTGGCAAGAGACGCGGACAAAATACTGTGCCGATCAATACCGAGATGGGCGCCGAAGGACTGGAACCGAAGCCCGCGGCAGTGGATAAGGTGTCGCTTATTGACGAATCACCCGCTCGACGTCGAAGCACTTCGCTCTCCGTTGCACCGCCGACCATGGCTGCAGAGGCATTGGCGACTTCCACTGGATCGACAAACCGACATGGGCGAAGTGATAGTGATACGCACTTTGCGTCCAGCCGCGACCGGTCCCCGACCGATGTGGCTTCTACCTCCAGTTTGGCAAGATCCCTTCAGGACGGTACGAAGAAATGGTTCGCCAGTCGTGCCAGTGGCGAAAGCACAGTCACATCGAGTCCTATTACTCTTTCCTCGCATCACGATTCCATTCCAAATCTTCCCAAGAGGAACTTGTCAGACACCCGGCATCAACCTCCGCAACCCTCGCGGGAAAGGTCTCAGATGCGCTCGCAGTCAAAAGGACCTGACAGCGATGCTTCCAGTGCAATGTCAGCAGCAAAGCGATTCCAAGATAGAGAGCATGCGTCGGTGCAAAAGGCGGTCTCCGGTTTCGTTCCTTCAGCATCACTCATTGCCAGTCCATCGCGCTCCAAGTCGCCTGCAAAGGATACCTCTTCTGTCCAACCATCGTCAGCCGAGAATGTCCCCGCCAGCGATGTCAATACAGGCAGTCTGATGGATACAATTCGAACGCGAGCTAAAGACAAGCAGGCGCTGCAGACATCTGTCAACCAAGCAAAGGATGCTATGCGGAAGTGGGGTACCAATTGGGCAGCAAAGCGGAATCTTTCTTTGGGTGCTCCTCCTCAACCCCATGAGGATCCTGCAAACGTTCCGCCTGCCATCCCGACACCCAATCGATCAGTCACCCCAACACTACCGCCATCAAGCCATCGCAAAGCGGAAGCACCGGGGATAGACATCCCAAAGACTGGGCTCTCTCTTCAAGAAAGGTTGGCTAATGTGACACAGCTAGCAACTTCTCCCGATCGCAAGCCTCGTCTATCAGCTGAATCAGACGGCTCAAGCTTGGATGCTCAGATAGTCCGATCGCTGCGGGACGACATCAAGATCCACGCACACCAACGTATCGTGTCGACCAAGGTACCATCGGAGGTTCTAAAATCAGAGGGAGTGATCCCTGCTCGCGATGAGGCGCAAAGGCTGAGCGACGAAAGGCCATCCGTTACCTCCGCCCCCTCCAGCCATGATGCGGAGGCGGACTCGTCTCCGCCAAAACTGCCACGACGGGTTCAAGCACGAGAACACAGTCAGAGTGCGTCTGACGACTCAATCTCGCGAGAGCCAGCTGCTGCGTCATCCAGCACAAAGGAACCCTCTCATGTTATCCCTCCGCCTCTACCACCGCGAATACAAACAGAATCGCATTTACCCACCGGACAAACGACTCCAGAGACGCACAAGCTGCATCCGATATCCACCGAAAGTGCACTTCCTTCGCCTTCTCTACCAAGAGCCGAAGAAGTTCTCAAGAGCGTCATGGCAGCGTCTCAACCTTCCGGAGACTCCAGATGAATGCTGAACAAGCGACATATATTCGGGATACGTCCCCCGTTGTATCAGAATTTGGTTGCGGAACCCCTATGCAGCATCCTACCGAAGCCCCTCGCGACATCCCGCCAAGTCTCCGCCGAATCGTCGATGACTAGCCTCTTTGAGTGAATACTTTCGATAAACCGTCACGTGACTTGAACTGCCCCCGGACCACTTGAACTGAGCCCAAAGCAAGCCGTCTGATATCCTGACTTTGCTCGTTTCCGGCGCGATCCACGTGATCTTATACTGATAGACGTTCGGCTTGCTGCGGAGGCAGCGATCACTACAAGGACATAAGGGCGAGCCTGAAAGGTCCGAAGTCGATCGCACGCTCAGCTTGTGGTGCGATATGAGTCACACGCGGTACACTTGATCTGGACAGAGAGCGTCCAAGTGTCGTGAAGGCGTCAGTTTTTCAGGAATACAATAGGAAAGCGGGAGACATGGCCTTGCTTGTTCTTGTACATCTATACAAATTCCACTCTCTAGATCGCACCGATGACGAGAGAGCATGCTGCCTCTTGCTCCGCCCGGACGCCCAACTCTAACGTGACACCAGCGCCGGCCTGGAAAGTCATCCGGCATCGGGCCAGGACCTTTCCGCCGCCACCACAAAGGATACCAGACAGGTTCAGCGTGTGAACGC
Source organism: Naganishia sp. PT2105A-2 (assembly GCA_023628115.1). Taxonomy (NCBI): domain Eukaryota; kingdom Fungi; phylum Basidiomycota; class Tremellomycetes; order Filobasidiales; family Filobasidiaceae; genus Naganishia; species Naganishia sp. PT2105A-2. The sequence goes on along the minus strand of JAMALG010000048.1, from coordinate 107,377 downwards.
TACTCGAAGTCGGTTGCTCCGTGCCGCCAAGAGGATCCATGTTGAGCACTATGAGAAAAGCATGTCAGCTTCCGTTCCATTTGGATGGCTGAAAGAACGAACCCTCAATCAGAGAATCACACGCCGCTAGAAAGTTGGAGGTAAAAGCAAATCAGATCAAGCATATCTTACTGGGCGACTTTGTGTACTCACCTTTCAGACTTTCCGATGAGGACAAGGCGAAGGTTTCTGTTGCCGTGGCGCCAGCCTTGAGCCTCTCCCATTCACTCGCGAAATTCGCGTAATTTGGCGAGATGTACTATGAGACGGAGATGCATCAGCTTTGTTTGTAAGCGGCTTTGGGATGACATACGTCGCCAGCACCCAAATCGAGCTCTTCAATCTGGTATTCGTCGTCGTAGCCTTCGTCCTCCGGCTGTCCGCTCGATGGGTCGACTTCCTTGCTAACGAACTTCAAGGTGCAACCGAAAGCGCCAATGGCGTACTCCTCTGGCGAGTCTCTTGTAAATGAGACATAGACGGTGCCCGGAACTTCGCTTGTAAGCAATGGATACGGAATGATGAAATCTTCGGTGAGCGGAGTGTCCTCGGAAGGCGTCATGATAACCGAGACGTTCTCGAGAACCGTGTCTGGCAGCGTGTTGGTGATGTTGAACTGAAGGAGAAGCTAGATCAGCTGAAAGGTGGACGCAAAAGCAGCGAGCAAAGCCTCACCTGGAAGACGATGTGTTCCTTGAAGATGTGCTTAACGGCAGTCACCACGTATTCAGTCTCGCTTTCAGTAAGAGCAACTGGTTTCATGCTGCTTCGCAAAACAGGACCGTATGGCCCGAGTTCCGGTACAGCTTGCAGCTGAGCGGTGTAGAGCGATTGTATGTTCGCGGCCGAAGGCTGCGATGCCTCTTGAGCCGTCGGCGTAGGCGCGACGATGTCCAGAGCGACGGGGCCTATGTAAGGGGTAAGTGAATGTGCTTGAATAGAAAGTCGAATTGCTTTCCACTCACGCGGCACTTCAGCAGCAGCCTGTTCACGGCTGATTTTTGGAATGTTGGAAGTGTTGAAGGGTTCCTCTAACTGAGCAGGGGTCTTCAGGTATGACATAAGGGCGGATTCGAGGTTGGCCAACGGGAAAGTCGCCTCTGCAATGCTTTCATCAGCCTTTGGCAATGATCAATAATGGTATGACGTACCGTTTCGAATATAATCATCGGCCAGTGACTCTTCGCTCAAGACTCTAAGGTACATTGCGGCACGGTCTCGGACTTCATCATCGACATCATCCAGGCATCTGTAGAAACACCTGCTTAGTTCTTGCTGCCTGCCAGTTCATTTGTAAGCCTGACTGACCTCCTCAGCAGAACGTTCACGCTCTTAGCGATGGCCGGATCTCCAACGGATACGCCAAACTTGGCAAGACTTGAAACCGCAGCCGCTCGAACAACCGCGTTCTCCAAAACCACTCGGTTGTAGATGTATCGGATAAACTTCGTCGGCTGCTTTGTTTTGGGGCCTTCGAGTCCAAGTAGGTGCAGGATTTGGACAGAAAGCTTGGTGAACTCGCAATCTTCGATGAATTCGCAAAGGTGCGCGAGAGCTACACAGAGAAAGCGGAGAAAACAGTGAGAACTTGGGCGATGATGACCGCGAAGAAGCACGTACCAGCTTCTTTACACTCGCCAATATACTTGATCATATCGAAGATGGCATCAACGACGGCGCGTTTGAAGTCGTATCCTCCTTCGTCGCGCAGAACACCCGACAAGAATGAAAGCATGACGGCTTGCTTCGTCGGGAACTTGAGACAGAGCGATCGGATAGCGTCAACGACAATGATCTTGAATTCATCTGTGATTTCGGTCATGAAGCCAGAGATCTGCTTCATTAGCCTGTCGACCGAAGCTTCGTTGCCAGTCTTGAGGAGGGTGGTGATAGCATATGTAGCGATGCTGCGGTTCGCATCGGTGATCAAATTCTCGATGTCCAGGTTGCAACCGGCCACAGCACCCGGATGAGTTTGCGCCAACTTGTTCAGTGATCGAATGGCCGCGAACTTGAGGACGGGTTTCGGAGACGACAGGAATAACTGGAGAACTGTAGAAAGCACTCGTTAGCTTGGCGCGACATTTCGGACGTGCATGTACGTACCAGCGACAGGTCGGTACAGAGTTGCCTGGTCAATGTTCTTGACTTCTGTCAATGCTCGCGCAGCCTCAATGTTCACCATGTCCGACTTGTGTCGCAGAAGGCCATCCAGGAACTCGTACATCTGCTTGAATACACTGAGAGAAGCAATCACCGCTCTATCAGTATTGCGTCCGCAAGATCCCGTCCCGTGCTTACTTGGGATCCTCTTCCATCACCTTGCTGGCATATCGGATCAACATGACGATCGCCATGGGGTTCTTGAGAATACCCGAAGATCCTCCTTTGCCGGATCCACCAAACTGCTGCACCATCTTGGTCACCGCCATCCTGTCTTTTTCCCTAATGAGGTAAAGCAAACCCAAAGCATGGTATTGCATGATGTAGCTCGTGCTCGGAATCGCTTGGTAACCAGCTTGCTGCGAAGAGCTTCCGCCGCCAAAGTAGTTGGACGCAGCGCCGTACAGTCCACCGGAAGATCCAGCTTTTCCGTTGGCGGCTTCTTGCGTTTCGTTGGCCCATCGGCGAATGACGTCTTTGGCAACCGGGTGAAGGTGGTATGCGGAAACGATCGCTGCAGAGGATACGGAGGGGTTCCGATCGACGATGGCAGATTTAAAGAATCGCTCGGTGGATACGACAGAAGATGCCTAGGAAGAGTCCATGTGTTTGTTAACACGGTCCTCGCTGGTGCGGTGTGTGGACTCACGTCGATAATTCTGGCGAGTGCCCTGATAGCGTTCGGCCGATAGATGACCTCAAGGTTAGGCTGCATATCCTTCATGATTGACGAGGTGACCATGATAACGTCCTCCGCGACACTTGACAACTCCTTGATGACGAGGTAGACCATTTGTCGGAGTGAGCTCTGCTCCGATTTTGGTGTAGTCAGTACCGTTGTTTTAAGTCATGGGTCTCATCCGACTCACGTCTTTGTGCTGGAAGAGCTTTGTCACACCGAAGAACAAAGTCGTGGCCTCCTGGGTAGTGAAAGTCTCTCCAACATAGAGCAAGAATACGATTCGCGTCAAAAGCGCTCGGCATTTACGGGGAGAGATGGGCGATTCGTTGAAGACTCGGGCTTCCTGAATGACGATGGCCTTGTCATGGTAGAAGGCTGATCAAAGACGAGGACTCGACGTCAGTACTGCTCAACCACTTTGACCATACTGGCATTCAAGACGACTCACCCATGCCCCCCAGCTCCTCATCCTTCTTGAACGACATCTCGGATAATTCGGGCGATAGAGGTGTCGGTCGAAACTGTCCAGCCGAGCTGAATTCACCTTCTCTGACGGACTGAAAGCGTTCGGGGGTCTTTGACTGGTCTTCGCACCGGCACCAAAGCTGTAAGACCGCAGGGTAGTATGATGAATCAACAGCGGGAGCGGGCTGTCCACGTCGCATTCCGAGCTCACGGTCGCGCCCCGACTCTGGTCTAAGGCGCGAACGCGACTTCGCTGTCTGCGTTGAACAGCTCGTTGAACATTCGTTGAACATGAGTCTCAATCGCCTTCTCCGATATGTATATGGTCTGCACTACTTCCTGTTCAATACGAGCTCCATGATTTCCCATCGGTAACGCAGGCAAACCATTCGGTATGCCGGAGGAGGTCCGCGTCACTTCAGCGATTCTATATTCAGAAACTCAATACCGCACCCTCAGTATCTTGCCGGTATTACCGTCCCTTGCACGATGGTGGCATCGTCGTCTCTTACACGATCCCATGTGATACATCGTTATATGAATGCCCTGTTTAAATACAACATGCTGTAGACAGATAGGAAGAATATTACCTAGACCTACTGGTGAATTCCAACTTCAAGTCGAGTACTCGGGTCGCATCTGCGGTGGTAAAGTTGACACACTGTGGCGCCTGTGCCTGATGACCGATCCGACAGGATTAGATCCATTCTTGCGGGCCATGGTTGTGATGGCTGTCGCTGCTCCGTATTCCTTAAGTATACAGGTGATCATTTGCGATTGTTGTTTGACCCAAAGAGCGGGTCCGTGTGGCGGTCTGCCGCGAGAAAGCTTCGCGAATGCTTGTGACGCTGCCGGTGTTGAAGGGGGTCCGTAACTCATACTTCGCAGTCAAACATCAGCTCCTCGGACGGCACCTCGCTTCGCATGGAGCTCATTGAAGAAGAAGCGCTTGCTCCGGGTGCAGTCGCGGAGGAGTAGCCTTGCCTGTCCCGGACGTGTGAGTGCTGAGGGTTGGCACCTGGCGTTGTGTCGTGGTGCGACGATCCATAAGGCTCCTGCTGCATTGGATAGTGATACTCGGGCGTGACTTCAAGATCTGACGATTCCAGCTCGGGCACATAATCCTGCGATGTGCTTGATCAGCGCGTTACTCGCTAGCTTGCCCGTTGGCCGACTCACGTCATAATATTGCCTCTCTGGCGTCAAAATCTCTCGAAGCTGGTCGCATGCAACCCAGATTCCTCTGTGGGGTACTTGCAGGTCGAGACATAGTGAACAAACTGTAGTGACATCCACGTTTAAACGCGACTATGGCCCTTCGATGGAGGAGACGTACTGCGAAGGCTCAGCTCCATCGTCTCTTGTTCTAGCCAACCAGCGTGCTATCGATTCGCAGATATCTAAGCAATAAAGCCTTTGATAGGACAGCTATAAACGGCTCACGTAGAAGTCAATGACTTGAGCAGTGATTCTAGAGAATCTGGCTGCCCATCTGGCACTGACCGACAGAAATCAGCTCTCCAGCCAGTTTCTGCCTTCTTACGCCGGAAGTCCGAGCACTCACCATTGTCGCTGCGTCTCAAAACAGTCTTCATGACACTCGTCCTTAATTGCTTGGAGCTCCTTGAAGGCTTCGACCAATGCGTATCGAATTTCCTCGTTGCTTTGAGCGTTGGTGTCTCCCCACAAGGTGTCGTCTGCATATCGGCGATCATCAGATGTCTCCTGGCCGTGCGGTGACATGACCCCACGATGATCCGACCAGTGATATACCAGTGATCCAAAGTGTCGGCTTCGAGAATCCCGCAGTTCGGAGGCGGAACCGATGGAGCAGCGGAGGGTGTCCGGATCCGACAGGAAGAAGGTGGCGGAGCTGTCGGTCGATGGCGAGCAGTCTTTGAACCGCCAATCGGTACTGTCGCTGCGAGAGCGAGAAGGAAAGCCGCAGTCTCCCCGGGTGTAGATGCGGTAGGTACTGGGGGATGGTAGTGGGTCAAAGTTGACTTGCTTGACGGGAACGGAACTTTCAGCTTCAGCTCGAGTCGGTGATATTGACAGGAGTTGACGTTTATTGGATGCGCGAGAAGATGTAGCGGAGTCGGTAACGCCGTTTTGGGATGACATGAAGGAGAGCGGGTAGGCGAGATTTGAGGATGGAGGGAAAACGTTGATGGGTCCCAGCATGCCGATGATGAACAATGATGTAGCGTAGCGAAGTGAGAGCACGCAGCAGCAACTGTTCTTTTATAGAATCTTGATGTTTGATGGCGCTTGCGTGACTACACTGATACCGTCGATGCCAGGTGAAAGGTATTGTACAGTCACTGTGCGTGTCGCCGTGGTGATTTCCGTTGTGTATCACTGAGACCACCTTTCGAGTCACGGGCGTGTTTGTAATCACTGACTTTGACGCAGACAAAGAGAAGAAAGGTGTGAATCTTCAGCCCCAAGAGCGTAAGAGTATGGTCCAGCTCACAACGCGAGGTTCGGGAGTTCTGGAAGATCGAAGGCAGCCGATTCAAAGGGTGTCCTCCGTCAGTCCCTTAGAGGGACTACTACCTCCGTTCGCTTTTGGGCTGCTTGACCGGTCTGACTGCTGCGTGCTGACGATGAGCTTGTCGATGCTCCTGCGGATAATCCGATCTCCTCCCCGTTGCTCAGTGTATGGCGATATAGCCCGTTGATAAAAGCTATGAGCAACGACTTGATCAGCGTTCACGAGCTTCTATTGTCTTCAACGACAGCTTTCTGGGGCACCCACCGAGCGCGTTTCAAGATGAGACAGAGGCGGATCCTTTGGGCACAATGGCGAAAGAACGGACCTTCGGGCTTTGCTTTCTGTGCTGGTCCCGCTGTGGGCGTAATCTGAAGGCAGGATCGTCGATAGACAGAGCTTGAAGGTCTGTCACGTTATGGCGGCTTGAAGCAGGTCACGCAAGTCACGCTGGGTTGTCGACTGCCGAATTTCCCAGTATTCTGGTTAGCGACAATGTCGGACTGCACTGCGCTCTGTATGGCATTATTTTGCCACCCCGAATACGCCATAGTTGACCGTTCATCCCGTATTGCGGGGCTTCGGCGAAGACGTACCCGCATGACAAGAAACCCCCATTCAGCAGCGGTAGTTATTGCAGAGGGATTTAGCAGAGGAATAACAGATAACAGAGGCAGAGCAGCTGGCAGAGCTAGAGGCCGCCGCAGACAGCAGAAGCCATTCGAGCTTGCGTCGAGCTGGGAATCAAGGGGCTTGTTTTCGGCCTGCTCACGTTTCAGGAACTCCGCGGATGCTTCCGCCAGTGCGGAACATGGCGTCATTTCTGGAACGCTTGGTATATGGGAAAGGAGTATCTAGACAATAGAAGGAAGGCCCCGCCATCGTTCCGCACCGCTCGGCATATACACAGCTTTCGAGATCCTCGCGGTTCGCTGTATCGCCTGACACGTGCGACAGGGATGGCAATGCCGGCCGACTTGCATCTCGGCCGATTCTTTGAACTGCAATCAATATCTACTAGCTAGCCAAATATCTGCAATGTATCCACCTTGGCGTTGTAGCAGACACCGTAGACCAGAGAAGAGATGATGTGTTGACGTTATTGCGGGGTATCCCCTTCAAGTTCGCCAGTAACTATTGGGGTCTGAGTCGAGTCACGTCTGCGGGTCGCGATCGCCGGCTGAGTGCGCGTTGACTCCTCCACGAGCAGCCGTGCAAGACGTTTCTCCCCTTGCCTCAATTCAGCTTCGGACGACTTCTACGAAAGTTGCAGTGCATCGGTAAGCCGAAGACCTGCACGTGGCCGGAGTGCTTGGAGTGCTTGGAAGTGCTTTCTCGAATGCACCGCGTTATTCTTCGTTCCCATTGTGGGCATGAACTCCGAAATCCATTAGCGTAAGGCTGTCCGCGAGGCGAAAGATCTCCGAAGAAAGACGTAGAGAGAAGAAAGACGTAGAGAAAAGACACCGGCAGAGAGAAGAAAGACGGTCTTACTGACAGGCACGACAACCACAGATCAAGGTGGTGCTGGCCAAACCTCTGCACGATGAGCGACGTCTCATAATGACGGAAGCAAGTCCAGGAAACGATGACGACAGAGGCAGTGAAGACCAGCCATGAACAAACATCTCTTGTGCTGTGCACTTTCCCCGCAGACCCTGAAGCCATGCCTGGTTTCTTGACTGGTATAGCTTCAGAGCCCTTCCGATGCCCCAGACGGCTGGCACCCTGATCTTCCCGATCCGGCCGTCATCAGCGACAAGCAGCAAGTAATCCTTGTGAAAGAGAGGAATCGCCTGGACCCGAAAAAGACTCGTGCCGAGATGATCGATTTCTCTAACGCAGATCTCGCGTGGCCGGATCAACCTATACGCCAGCGGAACTCGAGACGCCTATTGCATTTATGACACATGCAGTCCGATATGTGTTATGCTACAAGAGCCACTTGAGATGCGCAGTCTGCTCATACGCCTAGCCTCTGCTTGACCACTCCAATGGCCTGTCCGCGCTGATCGAGGGAGACATTGGTGTTCCTGGAGAGCACGTAGTCTGCTTGAAGGACGGCGAACTGGTTGATCTGCTTGCGAGGTGTGGATGCGTTCAAAGCTTGTGGCACGACCGGAGATGGAGGAAGAAGGTCGAGATTGCCTGCCTTTGGTACGCCTGGGAGCGGAAGTATCAGTATCCCGGACTCGACATCGCTTGGGTTGGCTTACTCTGGCTCACGGCCGCTCCCTCCGCGTGTTGCAAATGCTCAAATACCTCCTTTCCAAGTGCGCTCTGCGCATCGAACATGGACCTTTCACCAAACAATTCCTGAGTCGTCGGGGCCGCTCGAACCACCGGTTCGACCTTTTGCTGAGACGGCGGAAGTGGTGTCCTGGTCGCCGATGAATCTGCTCCATTCCCTCGAGGTGCTCGAGGTCTCGACGATTCCGTTCGAACGCGTCTGTTGTCGTTCTGCCTCGATGGCCGATCCTCAATGCTGCCGCCCGTCCGTGGCCCGCTCTGCGCTCGCCTCTCCGGTCGCTGATCGTTGCCTTCTCGCGACTTCCTCTCCTTGCCATCTTCATTCTGCCTTCTGTGGGGATTGTTTGAGCGGCTGGGCCTTGGCGGAAGTGAAAGACCTTGGAGCATGGCGTACGGGTCCGCAGCTTGCGTGCTGCGCTGTCGAGGAGTTCTCGTTTGTGATGCATTCGGAGATCTTCTTGGTGATCGATCACCTTGTGGCTTCCTTGCTTGACGGCTTTCGTTGGTGCCTAAAAGCCCATAGGTCAACGTCAAACTGGTTGACCAGGCAATACCTGCAACTCACCCATTCCTGGGATCTGATACTCTGGAGGAATGTTCAGGAGCAATTTCTGTAATCTCGATTTCCTCGACTCCTCCTGGCCTTCCACTTGCTCCCCAAAGCGGGTTAACGAAGTTGATAGCGGTCGGCCTGCATGAACAGTAACGGCCAGCCTGCTTGCTCCACGCTGAGACGCTTGTCGAATGGTGTTGGACGACGGCTTGAACATCTTGACGGCCAGATCAGATACGTATTGCAATGTATTGATCAACCAGAACGACCGTCTTCTCCTGAAATGCAACATGAAACATCTCGTCAACCCAATTTTCCCGAGTCCCGCGTCGCGCTTGAGATGCCCCCCGTGGGAACAGTCGAGGCGCGCGTGGCGATCGAGGTTACTCGGTTGATTCATGCGGTTCATAGCTCTCTGGGTGGTCAATTCCAAGTGGTGTAGTGAAACGTTCTCGCCCATTTGAGCACTCAGCGCCTTTCGAATACCCGGGTACAGCAACGTCGATCTAACTCTTGCGGAACCGCTCAAAAACGACGCGTACCCGAAATCCGAGAGTGCTGCGCACCCTGTCAAAATGTCTATGGAGGATTATGATGGTACGTCGTTCACGGCCCATGATTTTCAGCTGTATAGACCCTGAATTTCCCGTTCTTGTTTGTCTCTTGCAGAGTTCGGAAACTACATAGGTGGCGACCTGGATTCCGACGACGAAGATGTTGAAGAGGATCAACAAAATGTCGATCAAGAAGGTCCCGCGACCGGCTTCGACGTTCCCTTGGAAGGTTATGACGATGACATGACGGGCGTGAACGGTCATGATGACAATATGATGGACACAGATGGAGACGTGGGAACGCAGGTAGCGTTACCGGGCACGGGAACCAGTACGAGCTCGAGCGCCTGAAAGAAGAGTGCGTTTTACTCAGGCCTTGTTGCGTTTCAGCGCCTCGGAATCAGATCGTGCTTCATGAAGACAAAAAGTACTATCCGACAGCGGAAGAGACCTATGGGCCGGATGTGGAGACGCTCGTGCAAGAGGAGGACACGCAGCTTTTGACCGAGCCGATCGTTCAGCCGATCAAGGTTAGGAAGTTCACGGTCGAGGAGAAGGATATGCCGGTGACGAGATTCGATCGAGGGTGAGTCTCGTTTGACTGAAGTGTTGTTGAATCAGTGGAAAGCGTCGGACAACTGATTTTGCGACCCAGATTCATGTTGGAAATGATGGATCACCCCTCCATGATCCGAAACGTTGCGGTCGCGGGCCACCTGCATCACGGAAAGACGTCTCTGCTGGACAGTCTGGTTTTGGAAACACATCAGTTGACTTGGGACGCGGATGCACCGGTTAGTCTGCTGGAAGCCCCGGCTTGGGGAGCCTCCTGACGTCTTGACTTGTAGATCCGCTATACCGACACACACACATTGTCGCGAGACCGTGGTATCTCCATCAAATCCTCTCCAATGTCGCTGGTCTTGCAAAACTCGCGTGGCAAATCGCATCTCATAAACTTAATGGATACCCCTGGTCATGTGAACTTTGTGGATGAAGTAGCGTCTTGTGCCAGGTTGTCTGATGGTATCGTGCTTGTTGTTGACGTCGTTGAAGGTGTAAGTCCGACTTCATCGTGATCGTGCCACGCAGGCTAAGGCAATGAACTCCAGGTCATGTCAAATACGGAAGCAATCATCAAACATGCTCTTCTCGAGGGCCTCCCGATGGTCCTGGTGATCAACAAGATGGACCGTTTGATCCTCGAACTGCGTCTACCACCCAGCGAAGCATTCTTCAAGATCAAACACACTATCGAAGAGGTGAACAGCGTCATTGCGTGAGTCTTGCAGCATTGGAACCATCACCTCACATCTAACATCTACTCTTTAGCTCGATTAACCCAGATGAGAGCTTGCGCATGTCGCCGGAACGAGGAAACGTGGCATTCGCATCTACTCAGATGGGCTGGGTATTCACCTTGCGGTCATTCGCTCAGATGTATAGCGACACCTATGGTGAGTCTCGTGCCCTTGACGCGCAGGCAATGCTGAGGGTCGGGTCTCGTAGGGGCTGTTGATATTGATGAGCTCGCACCGAGACTGTGGGGGAACATCTATTTCAACGAGGAGTCAAGAAAGTTCAGCAAGAAACCGGCGGACCCCGAGACGAAGCGTTCGTTCGTGCACTTCATCTTGGAGCCTCTGTATAAACTTTATACTCAGGTTTGTGCAATCTCTTGTAACGTCGGTTGGGTACTGACATCCATTCAAGGTGATGAGCGAAGAGACGGAAACGCTGAAATCAACCCTCGCGAAACTCAACATCACGCTGAAACCAGCCTGTTATAAGATGGATGTTCGCCCTTTGCTGAAGGTCGTTCTGGAAGCATTCTTCGGTCCGGCGCGAGCGTTGGTGGACATGATTACGGAGAAAATCCCGTCACCGGTGGAGGCCGCCGCATCTTTGGTAAGTCACTCACGGCGATACGTTCATTGCAACTAACGTCGATTCATAGATCTCACGCACCTACACAGGTCCCATGACCAGCGAATTGGCACACTCGATGCAGCAATGCAATCCCGACGGTCCTGCCATTGTCCATATCACAAAGCTTTATCATACGGCAGACGCTCAGACGTTCCGCGCTTTCGGTCGAGTGATGAGCGGAACTATCCGTCAAGGCCAATTGGTCAAGGTGTTGGGAGAGGGATATTCGCCGGATGACGAGGAAGACATGGTTTCTCAGTCGATCGATAACATCTGGCTGCACGAGTCGAGGTCAGTCTCTGCCAAGTCTTACGAAGTTTTTGCTAAGCAGCGGATTCTGCAGATATGTCGTTGAGACAGATCGTGCATCTGCCGGTAACTTGGTATTGCTCGGCGGCGTGGACGCTTCCATTTCAAAAACGGCAACAATAGTAGCTCGGGATATCGACGAGGAGCTGCATATCTTCAAGCCGATCAAGCACATGACGCAATCCGTACTCAAGATCGCGGTAGAACCGATCTCTCCGTCGGAATTGCCAAAGATGCTGGATGGGTTACGAAAGATCAACAAATCATATCCGTTGGTCACCACGAAGGTTGAGGAATCCGGTGAACACATTATTCTGGGAACGGGCGAATTATACCTGGATTGCGTTATGCACGACCTGCGGCGCCTGTTTTCCGAGATCGAGATCAAGGTGTCGGATCCCGTCGTTAAATTCTGCGAGACCGTGGTGGAAACGTCGGCCCTCAAATGCTACGCCGACACACCAAACAAAAAGTCAGTGCGAGTCAAAACATCATTAACATATAGACTTATTTCCGCCTTCGTCCAGAAACCGAATCACCATGATTGCGGAACCATTAGAGCGAGGACTGGCCGAGGAAATCGAAAAGGGCAAGGTGACAATGAAAATGACAAACAAGGAACGAGGAAAATTCTTCGAGAACAACTATCAGTGGGATCTTTTGGCGTCGAGAAATATCTGGGCATTCGGGCCGGAAGAGCAGGGGCCGAACATCTTGGTCAATGACACTTTGCCCTCGGAAGTCGATACTAAGCTCTTAACGAGCGTGAAGGAAAGCATCAAGCAAGGTTTCCAGTGGGGCGCCCGAGAGGGGCCATTGTGTGATGAACGTGCGTATCAGCAGATGGCTTTAGGAGCGATACTAACCGTTGTTACATGCTTCCAGCCATTCGGGGCGTCAAGTTTAGAATATTAGATGCGTCAATTGCGCCGGAACCCATCTTCCGGGGTGGTGGTCAGGTCATTCCAACAGCCAGACGGGTCTGCTATTCGAGTTTCTTGATGGTGCGTTTCTGGCCGAAGCGCTTAATGTGACCGAGCGCTAATGTCCATCTACTAATGCAGGCAACACCAAGACTGCTGGAACCGGTGTACTATGTCGAGGTTCAAGCCCCAGCGGACTGTGTGGCCGCAGTGTACACTGTCCTCGCGAGACGGCGAGGTCATGTTACGAAAGACACTCCCAAGCCTGGATCTCCGCTTTACACAGTGCAGGCATTCATCCCAGTTCTCGACGCCAATGGATTCGAGACGGACCTCCGAATGGCTACGCAGGGTCAGGCGTTCTGTCAGATGTACTTTGATCACTGGAGCGTTGTTCCAGGTGAGTCAAGGTGTAAATGGGGTGTCGGATCAGACGCTGACGTGTGTTCGAAAAGGTGACCCGACCGATACATCTATCAAGCTTCGCCCGCTGGAACCTGCATCTGGTCAGGCTCTGGCACGAGACTTGGTACTCAAGACTCGACGTCGAAAAGGTCTCTCGGATAGTATCGCCGTTAGCAAATATCTGGAAGACGAGGTATGTCTAGTTGCCACTCTGAGCAAGATATCTCTGCTCATCGCGTTCAAATGTCGTAGACCATCATTGCGATCAGCGCTAGTGGCAATGCAGATCTGCTGGGTTAGGCATGTGGACGAGACCGCGAGACTTCAATTGGCTGTAGATTGAATAGCCACATTCCATCTGATGACACGAAGTCCACGCATTGGCTTCGATCGAATAATGTTGTAGTTGTTTCCCTGAAAAGATAGAATTACAACCGCGAACTACAACTTTGCCTTCACATTCGAATGATCATTTGGTGGACCGAGCGGAAGGTCCTGCAATGATCGCCACAGCTGTTCGCCCAGGACATCGGGCTTTTCTTGCGTCACCTGGAAGGGTCAAGAAAGCCGGATGAGCATAAGAGAAGGGGCGAGAAGGGACGGTGCCAAGGGGGCACTTACGAGATGGCTTGCTTCCGTCAGAATGATGTTCTCCGTTGTCGGCGGTCGCCAGACGATCAACCGTGTTCGCTCTCCTCCGCCGGTACTGAACCGACGCACAGTTTCAGTTGGCGTTTCTTTCTGGAGAAACGAAGGCACTTACGCGGAAGGGTCACCTGCCATGACGAACCGAACCTTGATCTCGGGACTCAAGAACGGCAACTTGTCATATCCCGCTTGAATCCCATGCCAGTCCGTGAACACAGCAGCCTCAGCCCATCGCGGGCATGCGAGCGTGACGGGGACATTCTCGGGCGCTTCCGTCGGAATATCGGGTGAAGGGTCGACATTGACAAGGCCGTGAGTGAGGAAGAGGTCGAATATCGAGGGGTGCCATGCGCGGAAGTAGGGTGACTGAAGTAGGGTTTTGCGAGCTTTATTTCTTCATGGCGATATTACAGGGGTCAGCCTGCGAGATGACGAAGGGAGAAAACGGAACCTACCGGCTTTCCCAGACGTTTCGTCTGCCGATGCTGATACGCGCGAGGGTCGGACCGTATTGCGCATCAACGACCATGTCGATAATCCTCGTCATCGGATCGACGAGGAAAAGGCTTTCGAAGAGCTTGGGAGCGGCATGGGCTGCCTGTACACTAGAAAGAGGGCGCCGTTGAAGTTAGCTCGAGCTGGAAGTGTGCGAACAAGTACTGACATCGTGTTTCCTCCGATTGAGTGGCCGACGCCGACGAACCGCCGTCGGTGTATCGGCCGTGCCGGGGCGTACTCTAGCTGTTCGGGGATATTGGCCCCGACTTCTGGCATGCAATGATAAACCAAGGACAGGATATCTCTCGACTATCGGACACGATCAGCTTTCGCATATGTTACGCGCACACCGACACTCACACAATCGGCCCACGACGCCACAGGCGCGATTTTTCCTCCATTCAAGCGGAACGACTCTCCCTGATTCACATGATCCAGCGCCCAAATTTCATCGATGCGGATCCCCTTGTCGGGCACAGCCTGTACGTGGGCGAGTAGGCCACTCAGGGTTTCCTCCCACATCTCCTTGTGGAATCCATTGGCGTGACAGACGATAAGTGTCAGACCGGGCGTATCGTTCAAATTGGTCTTTTTCGATGCTGCGTTGACGAGGTCGTTTCGTGTGAATCGGTTGACGGCGAGTCGCACGACCGGTTCATCCTCGTATGTATTCTTCTCCAAATCCGCAGCCGTTCGAGCGCCCGCATCGACGTAGACCTTGCGAACCGTCTTGACTGCCTCCTCAATCAGTGCTGCACGTTCATCCTTGCCCGCGCTGTACACATTCCCGAACGGGTCGCTCGTCTCCGTATAGTGATTTGCGTTTGAAATAAAACCCGGCGCGGTCCGTGGAAAGGCTCCGGGGAAGGTGTGACGTGTTAAAGTGTAGCCCTTGAGCGGTTGACGGTCTGGACGTTTGGGCAGGGCCGCGACCGGAGCCTGGCGATTTGTCGGCGGAGGGAGGAGCGGAAGGAGCGGTACGACTTTGGACGGGTCTGCCGGTGAGGCAGCGTACGGGTAAGTTGAGATGGACATGGTTGTTCGCCGTGCGTCTGGAAAGGTGATCCTAGATAGGCGACGCAATGCGACAGCGCTGTTCATGGCCCGGAACAAGGGGCATACTGCTTGCA
Source organism: Naganishia sp. PT2105A-2 (assembly GCA_023628115.1). Taxonomy (NCBI): domain Eukaryota; kingdom Fungi; phylum Basidiomycota; class Tremellomycetes; order Filobasidiales; family Filobasidiaceae; genus Naganishia; species Naganishia sp. PT2105A-2. The sequence continues at coordinate 92,335 of JAMALG010000048.1, read as the reverse complement.
CATCCACCTTGTGGGCTGAATATATTGCGTGCACACCGGTTCAGGCATTCTCCACCAACGGCTATCGTGGCCCCGAGAGGCCGGAAACGTAAAGCGGGGAAATCGCCGAGTGATATATGGCCAAAGACGCGCCCATGTCCGCGCGCGGTGACTGACCTCGGCTCGCTCGATATCAAAAGTCGACTGCGGCGGCTACTGCGGCAGGTCGTCATAGCTATGGCTGCAACGCTCGTCAACGACTGATCCCAAAGAGCCACCTGCTCCCTCGCAACGCATCCTCACATGCGCTTCACATCATGATACATCTCCGCCCACGAAATATCCTTGGAGGCGTCATCTTCCTCTTTGTCGTCGGCCTTCTCGCGTTTCACATCCAATACGACGGCATCCGATCGTACATTCCCTCACGAACACCGCACAGGGAAGCCGCTAGTAATCCAACGACAGAGCCACTGCCATCCGAGTACGCCCACTTGCTGCCCGGCCTCCGTCTCCCGGCTCAACTGGAAGCCTATCCGCTCCTACACGCGCGCCTGCACGCCTTCCTCTCGCGTCCCGTACGCTCGTTTGAAGCCGCTCGTCCGCTCAACGAGCGACGCTGTCCGCGTGACTTGTCGGATCGTCTCGTCAATCCCGATCAGCTAAACGGCGATGGCGCTTTCTGGAGGGAAGCAGTGGACGAGGCGCTGATACGGAAGAAGAGGGTCGAGATGGTGGAATACCTTGTTCAGGTCCTGGAAAGAGGGGACGACGTGGTGTGGGACGTCGAGCGGGAGGCCAAGATTCAGCAGGCCGAAGACCTCGTCGACACCAATCCTGATATTGCACGCCGTGCACCCTTGCCCTCGACATCGGCTCAACGGGGATTCGTCTCTGCAGCGGGAAACAGCGACACGACGCAACGGCTGCTCACGTTGCTCCGGATCCTCCGTAAACACTACCACTCGACTTTACCATTTCAAGTTTGGACTTTTCCCGACGAGCTTTCGCCCAATTCCGCAGAATACATCGAGTTGACAGAAGAGTTAGGCGCAACTGTGCACGAAACAACAGGGCTCGCGAAGGATCCGGGCGCATGGAAGAACTTTCAAATCAAGGGACTCGCCATCACGTCTTCCACGTTCCGGGAACTCGTCTACCTTGATTCCGATAATATCCCGCTGAGAGACCCGACCAAGCTGTTCGACTCGGCGCGATACCTCGACCGCGATGCCAGAGCCGCGTTCTGGCCCGACTTGTCCAAGGATCACGTCGATAATGCCATTTGGCGGATCATCGGTGATGAGTGTACCCTCGATGACTGGACATTCGAGAGTGGACAGATTGTGATCGACAAGGTGGGTACGGCTTGCCTGGTTTTCCGAAAGTCACCGCTAACCTACAAATCAGGCGGGAAACTCGGGTCTCAACCTCGCTGCGCTTCACCTTGCTGCGTATATGCAAGCCGATCATGACTTCTGGTTCAGCATGTGCGGCGGCGATAAAGATACCTTTCGATGGGCCTTCCGCGCGTTGGATATCCCGTTCACAACGTCCTCGATGTGGGCTGTTCCTCTTGGACAGCGGAATCCATTCGAAGGCGAGCGGTTCTGTGGACAGTGAGTGACGGCCTTCTCATCGCGCTTTCCAAAGCTGATGGATCTCTTCTGCAGCACTGTGCTGCAGTATGATCTGGACGTGGAGCCAGGGGAGGCAGAGCCGAGGCCGATGTTTGTGCATTCGTGCGTGCAAATTCTCTTAATCGATCTGGCTCGCGCTAATTTTGATCTACAGAAACTTGCTGAAACACATCTCCGGTGTTGGAAGGGGCCATACATTCACACACCTCGTACGTGATAGCAGGTCATCGATGCCTGTTCCACTCGCTCATCATGACAATCCAGAAACGCATGACGAATCATAGTTACAGCGAGCCCACCCTGAATTATGTGCACCAATGGGTGTATCAGGTAGGTCGCCGCGATGTCCGTCTATGGCCTCCTCACGTCATTTTTATCTACAGGGCGTGGCACGAGGCATGTGTACCGATCTCGAAGTATGGGACTCGAATCCACAGCTATCAGAAGTAGAAGCGGAACATCAGCGCGTAGAGTTGCACGCGCTCAGCGATTTGCCGGGGAGACCGTTTGAAGGGTTCGAGGATATGTTCTTTGAGGAAGGCGGCCGTGCCGGCGGATGGCGTAGAAGGAAGCGGAGATTGGAGGCAGCAGGTCTGGAGTAGAGTTGTAAAGATCGCTTCTTACTGTATCCTTAGATCATTATCTTGGATGATGTCGCATAGTCTGCATGAACCAAGCGTTGCAGCGCTCTGCGTCGCCCCAGAAAATTGCGAGATATTGTAACGGTCACGATCTTGGGCTTCAACATATACAACGTTTGTTGCTGATTCATCCAAATCGCAGAGCTTTCGTATGCTACCGACTCGCGAGCCGCTATTCCGCGAGATGAAATTAGTGAGGATTGACTTCTATGCGAGGACTACATGCAAGCGTTCCTTCCTACGTCTGCGTCCGAACCTCTTAGAAGGCTCCGCCTCGAAGAGCGAGGACCAAATGAATGGTGCTGCCTCCCTCGAGCTGCTTGAAGTCGGAAATCTTCTTGTCATCGCCCCTGTCGTTATGACAGTCAATTCGGCGCGTCTATGGTGCTGCTTGAGAGCATGGGTACTTACATGGCTTTACCGGCAAAGATTAACCGTTGCTGCGGCGGCGGAATACCAGCCTTCTTCTCGACTTCCTGCTTTGCCTTGACGATCTGCGGGATGATTTCGGAAATGAGCACGAGGTTCCGCAAGCTGTCGCAGGCGCAGCGATCTCAACTTACAGTATCTGTCGGCTCAACGCTGATCTCTACCTGCAAGTCACAGCAGTGTCCCCGATTCAATCACACGCTCCTACGCCTGGTCCTCATAGCGTCCGTAGCTTACCTCCTTGCCTGTAAGAGTCTATAAAAGCCCTGAATCGGTACCGCTGTAAATGCACGGTGTCGTGTTACTTACCTTGACCTTGAGCAACATTTTGAACCTCGATGAGACTGTTGTACTTTGAACGCTGCACAGACCCACTCCATGTCGACATGATACTCATACTGACGAATACAGGACGCCATCGGTGGAATGTCACCCCTAGATCATTTTCTGACCATAGCTTTAGGGGTCTTTCGCAGCTCGAAGAGAGCCCCCAATTCTAGTCCTCAGGGGCAGCGAGTCTCGATCGCACTCGCGCTGCTGCGGCTGCATGTTCCTGGCAATCTGGCAAGTGATGTTATCGAGACCGCTGTGGGAACCTCTTCATCCTGAGCATCCCTCTCACTTGTGCAGCACATTGGTAGCCAGAGCAACACAGCACAGTTCATTCAAGATGGCAAGTCTCATCTCCGAAAGCAGCGTCTCAGAAGATGGTCTTACTGAGTATGGTACCCTTCACAGGCGCGAAACCAAGAAAAGGCTCAGTCGATGCTCTATCGATTCCGCCAGGCTCAGGCTATCGAGATGGGAATCGAGAGACCATCCTCTGACAGGAGGCCGCGGATGGCATCGAGCGTTTCGAGCTTGAAGGATTGCGAGAAATGGCGTGGTGAAATCATGCGTGATATCAGTCGAAAGGTTTCGAAGATTCAAGATGGTGAGTGTCAGAGTCAAACGGACTGTTTGAAGGGGACGCTCATCACTTGTAATCCAGCTGGTCTGACTGACTACGAAATCCGTGATCTGAACGATGAGATCAATAAGCTGTTGCGGGAAAAGTCACATTTTGAACGTCAAATTATCGCTCTTGGAGGTGCAAACTACCGTCGTGCGAGGACAAATATGCTCGACGAGGACGGACGAGAGGTGCCGGGCACTCGTGGATACAAGTACGTCCTTCCCCCTCTCATGGATACCGTTTTACATTAACAGTCTCTCCGTCTCCCCAGATACTTTGGTCGCGCCAAGGACCTTCCCGGAGTGAAGGAATTGTTTCAGCGCGGTGCTGTGCAAGAATCGGAAGATAACGCACGATTCGCGTCGTTCCAAAAGTTCAGGAATCATGGCGGAGATTACTACGGCAATGTAGATGAGGTGGATCCAGCGCTAGTCAAGGAGGAAGAGGAGATGGAAGTTGAGGGTATGTTGCAGCGGACGCCCAACTTGATCGATGAATTCTGACACGAAGACACAGATTGGGATACCGCATTCGCAAGGATAGCGGAACTGCTAAAACTACCGGAAGACGCCATGCCACCACCTGTCCCTGCGAAAGCACCGGCGTCCGATGCGAAAGAGGGAGAAGATGTCGAGATGGGCGATGGATCAGCAACGAAGCAGACATCCTTCTTTGGCGTTCTCGATCAACAAAGCATGCAATGGCCGCAACAGCCGACAAAGGCCGAGATGGAAAAGATTCTGTTGGACATCAGGAAAAAGGCATTGTTGGCAGAGTATGGCGTGTAGCGATTGCCTGTGTTTCATAATTCCATCTTCGGGTAGCTATGTTGCGATGTACAGTTAAGGTGTTGTAGACATATACAAACCAATGGTACCCATCATACAATGTCCTGCATTCAGTTCCATATCTGATAAGATAATAGCCGTCATCGTCCTAATTAATTCATCCACCCACGATACGGATTCGCAAGGGCATTCAAATCAAATGAAAAATCAGGAGCTCCAGGTGGCGGATTGCCCTGCCAAATCTGAGAGTTGTCTCCTGGATGGCTGTTCAGTCGCGCCAACAGGTCGTCAGGGGAATGCGGCCGAGATGGAAGATAGGATGCGAGCATGCTCTCCAATTCGTCGTTCTCGTAGTTCGGATGTTGACCGCTGGATGCCACTCCAGCATTCGCGCCATAACTAATCTCCATGGGGAAGTATTGATTGAAGGCGGAATTGGACATGTCGCTAGGCAGAACATGATGTAGGTGGTCCGAATAGGATATTCCCGCGTCGGACATGCCGTCTCTCGTCCGATGCGAGGATGTAAGATCTCTCCCATTGGAATTGACTCCAGGTGATCCAGAAGACACGGAAGCGGCTGCATTCGGAGGGGCAAGGTTTGAACTCGATGTCGGAGAGTCCCCGTTATCCGTGATGAGCTTCTTGACCGCTCGTTGAAGACCCGCCGCTGATTGAGGCCATCCATCATCTTCGGCCTTGCGTTTTCCGAGAACAGTCTTGCCGTGCTGTTTTTCTTCGAGTTCATCTGTACAAGGGAAGGATAAAATGATTGTAAGCGGGGTTTTTCGCCCAAAGTGCTCATGCTTACGGAGTAACTGCTTGATCACCTTGACCGATCCTCTTGCAGGATGAGACATTGTGGTGATCTGTTCTATGCGGGCCAACGCAGCAACCACCTCGGAGTGCTTTGCTATTCCGTCGGGAGATTCCAGATCGGCCGGAGACGCTCGCTGTGATGGAAAGACTTAGCAGCCAGATCTCAGGAAAGGAAGAGGCTTGACATACCAGCAGATCGATCAGAACCACTACGGCGGCGACAGTCACTACAGGCAGAATGCAGTTAGTACATTGAATCCAGCGATGATCGATCCATGACGTACCGTAGAATAGCAGAATCCACCATCGTTCCAAGAATACAGCCGTGCCGTGATCATCCGTCATAAGCTTTAGACAATTACGTGCGGCACGAATGCATTGGTCGCGCGAATACTCGTATCTGGAAGTTTGCCACTGAGCCGATGGTGTCGCACTGCCATTAGCTGGACATACTTTCTGTCTTTGTATCCGCGGGACAACCATGGTCGATGCAGTCGCATCAGTCGCGATTGTCCACTGAGATTGACCGTAATCTTTTCCCAGTAAAAGATCCTTTCTCGCGGATCCGTTGGTGGTGGTTCCAGATTATCCACATCGATCGCGAAATAGCTGGGCAGGTTTTGAATCGACCGCTTTAATTCAGTGTCGACTATCAGGCGAGACGAGAAGTTAGAGATTAATCGCTTCCAGTACCGCTATAACGCTGTTCCAACATACCACTCAAGCTGTTTAACGCACAAGGGATCAGCAACCTTGGGCGATTGTCGCTTGGAGTGTACTCACATAAAGGAATACGGAGGATGCGGAGAAGCATTCGCCTGCCAGATCTGTCGTTGTGATATCTCTGCAAATCTCAGACGGGCAAGGTGGTATGACATGTCGGTTCTGGTCGAAAGCGGTTTTGGTTCGATAGGTCTGCCCTCGAGGATATCCTCGTCGTTCACCTAAGGCATGTCAATTTCAACGAAGGATCCCTCAACGTGAGATTGCGACCTACGTTTGCTGGCAGAGCTGTTTTGATTTGGTCCGGCTGAATGCTGCTGGAGAAATTATACGAAGGCGCCAAGCTCCAGTCCAGAAAGACCAACTGCATAACGATTCAGCAGAGGCCACCTTTGAGCGGCAAGATAGCACTTACATTCCACCACAAACGGCGACCGACTTCGCGTTTAATGACGCTCTCCCATGGCGTCCTCCACTTGGGAGGATCTCGAGCTTTAGGGTCGGCCTCGGCTCCCAACCTTGACAAACCCATTCCTTGTGCCATCTAGACAATGTAAGGCATGAGCTCTGATCTTTGTCATGTGATGAACGACGCCTCGCACCTTGATTGCAGCACCCAAAAGACTCCAAGCGGCGTCAGCCCTATCGCGGTTGTTCTATAAAAAACGCATCGTCAACATAAGAATGAACGGAGAGAAGTAGGAGCAGCGTACCAAGAAGACTCCCATAACGACGATACACTGCAAATGCTCAAGCGTATGGACCGCCATGAAGTCGCTCATCCAGAGACTCTGGAATACCAGGATGAGTTAGGAGTAGCGCCGATTACGGCAAAGAACTTACCCCTCTCGCAGCCGTGAGCCTGTCCACATTGGACAATCAGCGAAAGCGATGTTGACGAGAGATAGCGATACTTACCAGATTTCAGGCAGACTTTCGCATTCATCAGCAGTGAAATATTTCTGCGCTTCTACTGGATCCATGAAATACAAGCCCAGCTGTACGCAGGATACGGTGATGAGCGGCTACATCGCCGCGGCACAACCAGTCTTTGACTTACGCAGCAGATAATGATGTAAAGACTGAGGAATGGAGTATACACCACGTGGACGATGTGCGATAAGGGCGTGTTCCATAACTCGTTACACTGGCGCAAGAAAGTGGGTACATGCAAACCTGTCAGATCCAGTGGTCAGCAATTGTCTTTGTCGCGCCCATTTAGGCTTACAGCGATGTTGCCATTCCACTCTTTCCAGATACTGTGTGCGCAATCCAGCATTAGTCAACGTTTTTCCTAATGGGCCCAGGTACACATACGTTCTTCACCAGCAGTTCGCCCCTTTTGCGATCCGGCAGGACCGACAACAACGCTTTGACGAAAATGTCGCTCCGTTGATAGAATAGAGAGAACACCTCGGTCGGCTCCAAAGCATCGAGCACTGCCGAGCTGATGGGTTTGTAAAGGTGCTGCTTTAAATTTAAGGGTTTTGATGGAAGAAGGTCTGCGGAGATACCTCCAGTTGTGCTAGAGATCATTGACTGAGGGATTGCATCTGCCATCGCCGTTCGACTGGCCGCGCCGTCCTTGTTCATGCCCATTCCAAGGGCATTGCCAGCGCCAAACGCCAGGAAGTCTGCGGGCCGGGTCTCCAAGGGTCGCTGTTGATCAGCACTCGGTCGTTCTTCGGAGCGAGTCTCGGCTGCATTTCCCGTATGGGAGTCGCTTCGTGCTCGCAACGCCGCGGGATTATTCGCTTCAGCGATCGGACGGGGATATGTTGGGCCGTATGCGTTGGGCCCAGGTCCGGTCTGCTCCACTTTTCTTTGCCCAAATGCTAGATGCTCCAGCGTCAGTGCTGCCCCTTCGGTATCGCTCTCGATGTCGCTGTTGTGATCCTTCAGTCCCGCGAGCATTCCGTCGGCGAAAACGCTGCCCGTCGGACCCAATGGCAATTTTCCGCGAGTTCCCATGAGATTTTCGACATCCCCGTGAGACAGCAAGCCAGCTTCCGAGAGGATAGTCTCCAGCGCGGCCAGACGCTGCTGAAGATGCATAAGTTCTTGCGAAGATGCGCATCCAGTTCTGAGGATCTGATATCAGCTGTCGGATCTCCATAACAAGGGCTGTGACACTTACGATGAGCTGTTGTGTTTCTCGACTTCGCGACATATACTCTGATCGTTGCGTAGAACGCAAGGACCGCATGGAAACTTCTTGTCGCACTTGATCTTGCGCCTTCTACACTCGGAGCAGCTCTGTACCTGTCGCTTGCGCTTCTCCTTGTCCTTCTCCTTGGCATTATTGATTGTTGACCCCTTTGCTTGCGACTGACTGTTTGTACGTGCTGTCTTGACTCTTTTCGTGGAAGCGGGAGCTTCTTCAAAGTCATCCGAGACCACTGATTGTCCATCGTCGTCGTCCATGATCTCCCCAAGAACTGGGGATTTGCTAGAGTTTGGCTTGGCATCGGGATTTGATGAGGTATTGGCCGAGTTTGAAGAGAGAACGGTAGTGAGATTGCTTGAGGGAGTACTGAGGAGATGTGCTGGGGTGCCGAATGTGGGGGGGAGCATCATTGTGACTGAGGACATCAATGATGAGGATTCGGCTGCCGAGAGCTGTGATGGACGAAGCTTGTTTGGAGTCTTCGCATTGGAGTTGTTTCTCGGTGACAGATTGCCATTGGCTGATAATATCTTGGATCTGTCGTCCTGAGGCGGTGGTGGCGGTAGAGCATTAACGACCTTCGATTGCGACGGTCGCCTTCCGCTTTCCGGCCGTGCATTGATTTCGGGAGCGGTTTCGGAGTTGCTTGTCATGCTAACTTGCTGCAGAAGCTCGGTATAGGGGGGGAAGTGCATGCCCTTGGCTCCGGGGTGCTCCGGGAAGGCTATTGAGTGCGGCGGCGGTCTTGACATGATGATCCGGGGCAAATCAAACTTGATGTGTCGTTCCCGTTATGTGTTTGGCATACCAATAGTGTTCTGCCTGAGATCTCCTAGTCTCGTGGGATATTGAGCGCGGTTGCCTGAAGCCTTCGATGTCGACGGAATGGATCAGCGGAGTGGTATACTATAGCCTATGCTCACGATCCGTCGCAGTCGACCCCCCCGTGGCTGAAAGTTACTCAGAAACAGACGCGGAACGACTGGACCGAAGTCGTCGTGCGCTAGCAGAAGGCGGATGCTTTGTCGATCGAAGGCCTCCACTTCGCTTGCAATTTCATCCAGGCGCCCGTGGGGCCAACTGTCCGGGAGCCGGGTGGGGAAGGTGCCCCTTCGTGTTGTAAGCTTAATGGCGGCTCATATCGATCATATCAGCTCTTAATCTGTTGGATGTCAATGACCTGTTGAGTGGCTTTCTCCTCGTGCGGCAGTACTATATCTCTGAATACAGGTAGCGCACTTATGCCGCAGAGTCAGAGCTCGGTCGATACTCGATACCGTACACCACCTACTGAGTAAAGCTGAACTGTGACGGTCCGAGCTTGACATTGTGCGATCAATTTAGAATGAGTCGAGACCTATAACATCTCATTTTCCCTACCAAGGGATCACTCGAGTCCCGGACCTTTACAATTGGCTGACCAGTAATATATCAGACATTATGATTTTACAGAGGGACGAGTTTCTAGAGGCTTGCAGTGGGATACAGATGCTGTGTATAGTCTATGGCTACAGTTCCGATAGTGTGAGATCCTAAAAACGTCTATGAAGACGGTAGTCAGCTTGGGTGATTGGTCGATTGTATTCGATGATTGGTAGATCGGATGGCCGCTCGTGGACGGCGTGGACTTCGAGATGTTGAGTTTCGCGTTCTAGACGGGAGACTGTGCGTATTTGGAGTGCTTTCGAGCGACTCTTCCGAACTTGTAGAGGAAGATTGGAATTGGAATGAAAATGCAAGAAATGAACCCAAGCAGCGAGCATCCCCAGTCGACCTTCAGGTTCTTGAACAGAGGTGACGCCACGATAGGCATAGCAGCACCGAATGCGCTCCTGAAGAAATCATTGGCTTCAAAATGGATTTGATTAGCTTTTATGTGGGATGTTAATCGAAAAGGCATGACGTACCGGCCAGTGCACTCGCCGCGGTATCGGGATAGGCGTCTTGGATATAATTTATGATGGGTGAGAACAAGAGTGTGGCTCCCGCGCTGAAGATTGACGAGAACACAACCGGGGCCATCCAATGTGTTCGACCAGACGACCAAGCAAATGGGAAGAGACATAACGGAAGGCAGAGAGCACCAACGAAGGCAGGCGGTAGTCGAAGCTCGGGTGGAATCTTGCCGTCGGCAGCGTCGTAGCGAGGAATCCACCAGTACCTGGAGGGTAATACACGGAGCGCTCAGCGCTCCGCGATGGAACGAGCAGCAATACAACTCACTTGTGCCAGAGAATGTAGCCAGCCAGAGCAACGATGGATCCCACCAGAAGCGCTGCGAAGGGCAGTTGTGCAATAGGCAAAGACATACCGTACATCTGGACTCGACCTGATTGTCAGCGCCGGATTCGAGACGGTGCCAACGTCAATAGGGAGAGCGCACCTGCTCGTAGACCAACGGGAACGCTTCAAACCAGGAATACAGCACCGCATATACGAAAGCGATGTACAAGTTGAGGGCAAAGAGGATGGGATCGGAAAAGTTGAGCTGGAAAGGCTTGAGCAACGTCATCTTGGCGACCTGCTTCGGCGTCATTTGGGACTGCTCGATTTCGGACTTTGACTTGAGCTCTTCGTTGCCAGTGAGCTTGCGCAGGCGCTTGGCCCGTTTCAGGAGAATGGTTTGTGAGGAGGTCTGAGAGTCTGATCAGTGGAAAAGCCATTGGGTGTATTGCACCACAACGTACCTCGGGCAGGAGGAAGAATAGGAAGACAAGACTGAAACCGCTCAACCACAACATCTCCCAGAAAGCCCATCTCCACGTTTTGGCGTTCACGGCGAAACCTTTAAGAGTCGTACGTGTCTAGTGACTGTTGATGAACGCTTCATAGATTTGCTCACCTGCGACAATAGGGCCAACGGCAGGTCCAGAGACAGCAGCGATACTGGGAGATTGAAAAGAAAGATTAGCAAGGCTTCCCATGAATTCGCGATGTGCTCACCCCCAGGCTCCGAGAGCGTAAGTTCGTGTCTTGGGTCCGAACATGTCACCAACGGAAGCTGCAGCCAGAATAATGGTGAGTAGAACCAGATCACGCAGGTGTGACATGCTTACCTCCTCCAGTAGCAAGCGGCGGACTGCCGACGAAACCAGCCCTATTTGACAATAGTCAGCGAGATGTGCCTGAAGTCATATGGTCATCGTCGAGGTACGTACAGGAATCGCAGGATGCAGAACCCAGCAAAGTTGCTCACCAAGGCGGTCGGGACTTGCAGAATCATGAAGAGGAAAAGTGTAACGATATAAATGGGCGTTCGGCCGATCGCGGGAATTTCTGCAAGGCGGCAGGTCGTTAGCTGTCTCGTTTGTCGCAAAAACACGGAAAGAGCATACCTGACAATGGCGACAGGAGGAGCGGGCCGGTCCTGTCGAATGGAAACAAGAGAAGATGACCGTCAAGATGATCCGCGACGTTGATCAAAGTAGGAAGGCGTACCCGTAACCGAGAACGAACAGAGATAGAATAATGGTTGCAACTATCTGGCTTTTTCCAAACTCCTGCATGACGTCCATGATGCCTGGCGTTACGATGGAGGAGCCCATGTACACCGATATGGTAATCAAAGCGATGCAAAAGGTGACGAAGCATTTCTTGAAGAGGGAAAAATTGAGAGGGTTCTCCGGGTCGTCTGAGTTGAAAAGATCAGTAAAGATACGGCAAGTAGGTCCACACCACCTACCAGGTCCGTACCAATCCACGATGTTGGGGTCTTCGTCCTCCTTGATACCGAGCTCTTGATTTGGATCCAACTGTTCCATCCGAGAGTCTCCAGATGCCTGCGAGGGGTATCGAGTCGCCTCACTGTCAAAACTGGGTCGCACAGTGCCTGCCTGCCGGGCATCAATCAAGTCGCCGTTGTGGATCCGAGGCGGAGCGATTCGCACCGGTTTCTCCTGTCTGGCGGTTTCGATGTCGGCCCTTAATACGGCATCCGAGGCCATGGTATCCTCTGAGGGAGGAGACACAGGGGCGATCCGCACGGGCTTTTCTTCTCTCTCTTTGAGAATCTCCTCTCTATGCTTCTTGGCATTTCCGACTGCCTTTGAACGATTGTCTCGTAGTCGGAGGAGGTGTAGAGTCTTCTCATCTCTCCTGTATCTAGCTGGTAACTCGAAGCCTGGGCGCTCCTCCGGAAATGTGAACAGTTTCTTGCCGCCAACTAGGCGGACGATCTGTCCAAAGGTCTGTCGAAAGAAGTTTCAGGATGTGGTGCCGGTGTCGCAATAAAGGGTCACTAACACTGTCTCGGATGGTATCCCTCATTTCTACAGCGCTTCGTGTGTTGTCAGTCCCGAATTGCTCGTAGATTTCTGCGACGGAATCCCTTGGATCAGTACTGCACTTGCAACCCCCTAAGTTTGTCAATTTGGAGGAGTAGCATATATACAAGAAGCACAGAGAGCTGTTCAGCGTTACCCAATTCAACCGAAAAGCGAAGACTCCTCGCGATGTCCACGCCTGATTACCGAGGATGCGTATTCTCCGGGACTTCGACCCCGATCGTGTCAGACAGTTTGTTAGACGTCGACGTCTGTTTCTGCACTTGGCATGGGATCGAAAGATCCAGCTGAAAGATCATGTTCACCAACTGTTCATCAGGCAGTGGAACTGGCAGTGACCGAGGAAACAGCAGCCAAAATAGCACTCCCTCGGTCACATGTTCTGCGGTGATCATACATCGCAGGAACGGTGCATGTCTCGCTTCGGTCACGGAAGTGGAGGATCGAGAGCTGCTATGACGCGCAGGCATGCGTATGCCAGCAATATTTCTTGGCTGGCTTACTGGACCATCACTGAACAAATTACTTGACATAAGCCCATGCAATAATGCTGCAACGAGCTCTGCAGCGAGCTATGGTACGCCAATACACGTGATATATGAGTTAAGTGCTGCAAATGGATAGGGCATAGTATGAGCCTCATTCGTGTTCCACGAGTATTGCAGCCGTGGTTTACGAGGTCTAGAGGCGGATACTTGCATCATGAGCGTCGGGCTTTGGCCATAGACAGAGGAACTATCGCCGGACATCTCGCTAAACTTGAAAGCTGAGGAGCCGCCGACTTCAGCGTCAGACCACCATTGAGTGCAGACATCATTATACCCTACAAATACAACCGCCTCGTGTAGGACGATGTTTTAGTTAGCAATACAAAGCGTGGTGGAAGAACATGTAAACCAAAAATGCGAATTGTCGAATGCGTGAAGTTCACTCGTCGAAGCCGACGGGAGATGTCGACGGACGTGAGATAGCTCCGGGGCGGCTAGCTTACTGCTGAGCTTCCCTCTTCTTGGCGGCGGCTGCCATCAAGTTCAAAGCGGAACCGGCCTTGAAGAATTCGATCTGACCAGCGTTGAAGGAGTGGTTGACCTGGATCTTGTCCTTGGAACCGTCCTTGTGGATGATCTCGACGTCGAGGGGCTTGCCCGGGGCGAAGTCCTTGAGGCCGAGGATGGAGATCTTGTCGGAGCCGGAGATCTTGTCGTAGTCGGCAGGGTTCTGGAAGGTAAGAGCCAGCATACCTATAAAATCGACAAGAGTTAGTGAAAAAGGTTCAAATCATCCAGCTCAACGGGTTTCCGCACCTTGTTTCTTGAGATTTGTCTCGTGGATACGAGCAAACGACCTCACAATGACGGCGGCACCACCCAAGAATCGAGGTTCCAAGGCAGCGTGCTCTCGGGAAGAGCCTTCACCGTAGTTCTCGTCACCGACAACCACCCAAGGGATACCAGCGTCTCGGTAGGCGGCACCGACGGCAGGGACAGCGCCGAACGAGCCATCCATCTGGTTCAAAACCTCGTTGGCCTTGCCACTGTCGGCGTTAATGGCACCAATCAAGCAGTTCTGCGAAATGTTCTCCAAGTGCCCTCGGTACTTCAACCAGGGTCCACCGGCGGAGATATGGTCGGTGGTGCACTTGCCCTTGGCCTTGATCAAGACGGGAGCCTCAGTGATGTCCTTGCCGTTCCATGGCTTGAAAGGAGTCAAAAGCTGGAGTCGGTCAGACTTGGGGTCAACGGCAACCTTGACGCTGCTTCGGTCCTCGGGGGGAGCTTGGAAGGTGTTCTCTCCCGGGTCGTAACCTCGGGCGGGAAGCTCGTGACCAGCGGGGTCGGAGAACTTAAACTCCTTGCCGTCGGCACCCTTCAAGGTGTCGGTCAAGGGGTTGAAGGTCAAGCTACCGGCAAAGGTCATGGCGGTGACAAGGTCAGGCGAGGCAACAAAGGCGTGGGTGGCCGGGTTGGCGTCGTTTCGACCTGAACAGAGGTGTGAGCCGATTATCCAATTGGCCGCCGATTTGCTACTTACCAGTGAAGTTTCGGTTGTACGAAGTAATGATCGAGTTCTTCTCGCCCTTCTTGACGTCTTGTCGGTCCCACTGACCGATACAGGGTCCACAGGCGTTGGCGAGGACGACACCTCCGACGTCTTCGAAAGACTTAACGAAACCGTCTCGGTCAATGGTGGCTCGGACCTGCTCGGATCCGGGGGTGATAGTGAACTGCGACTTGCACTTCAAGCCGTGGGCCTTGGCCTCCTCGGCGATGGCGGCGGATCGCGACATGTCCTCGTAAGAAGAGTTGGTGCAGGAACCGATCAATCCGACCTTGAGCTCCTCCGGCCAGCTGTTGTCCTTGACGGCCTTGGCGAACTTGGAGATAGGGGTGGCCAAATCGGGGGTGAAGGGACCGTTGATGTGAGGCTCGAGTTCGCTCAGGTTCAAGTTGATGACCTGGTCGTACTCGGCGTCCTTGTCGGCTCGCAAGTTGTGCTGGAAGGATTCAGCGTACTTGGCGATGTCGCCTCGCTTAGTAGCCTCGAGGTAGCTGCCCATTCGCTTGTTGTAAGGGAAGACGGAGGTCGTGGCACCGATTTCGGCACCCATGTTACAGATGGTGGCCATGCCGGTACACGACAGAGACTCAACACCGGGACCGTAGTATTCGATGATGGCACCAGTTCCACCCTTGACGGTCAAGGTTCCGGCAACGCTAAGGATGACATCCTTGGGGGCAGTCCATCCGTTCATCTTTCCGTCCAAGTGGACACCGATAACCTTGGGGCACTTGAGCTCCCAAGGAATGTCGGCCATAACGTCGACAGCGTCGGCACCACCGACACCACAGGCGATCATACCCAAACCACCGGCGTTGGGGGTATGCGAGTCAGTACCGATCATCATCAGACCGGGAACGGCGTAGTTCTCCAAGATGATCTGGTGGATAATACCGGATCCAGGCTTCCAGAATCCGATTCCGTACTTGGCGCAACAGGTGGCCAAGAAGTCGTAGACTTCCTTGTTGATGTTGATGGCTCGTGCCAAATCCTTGTCACCACCGACCTGGGCTTGAATCAAGTGGTCACAGTGGACGGAAGTGGGGACGGCGGTGGTGGGCAAGCCGGCGGACATGAATTGCAAGAGAGCCATCTAGAAGGGGAACGATTCAGGACGCGATTTCAGCCCGCGCGCTCAACAAAATTTACCTGGGCGGTAGCATCCTGGCAGGCGACTCGGTCGGGCCTGAGCTTCAAGTAGGAAGCGCCTCGCTCAATCTCCTGCTCGTGGGGGTTGTCCAAATGACCGTAGACGATCTTCTCGGACAAAGTCAGAGGTCGGTTGAGTCTGACGAAAAATTCGAGTTCAGCCCAACCCGAAGAAAAAATCCAACCAAACCAAACCAAACCAGTGCTTACCGCTCTCGGACAATCTTCAAGTTGTCCTCAATTCGCTGGTAGTTGATGTAGTGGCCCTTGCCCTTCTCCATGGGAGACATTTCGACCTTGTTGTCGGCAAAAGAGGCCATGGTTCGCTTGCCCATGGACCTCATGCTCGAGGTGGCCAATCGGGAGGCGGAGGTGAGTCTTGACGACAACATGTTGGAAGAGTATTTGCTGAATAGGCAGTCGTATCCAACACTAGGTGAGGAGAGGTAGTGTCGAAGGAAAACGATCGTGACCCGCAATGAAGTGGAACGAGCGTTAGCTTTCTGTTTTGGGGATTGGATTTTCTTTGTGTATACGACTCTGAACCAGAACTCACGTGAAGAGGCGACTGGTAGATGCTGTAATAGCACGAAGACTTATATGCAGCAATGACAGGATAACGCGACGTTTTCAACTGGTGTCTCGTTGGCGAGTGGGAAGCAAATCACCGCTTATTCCAAACACGCCTCGCATGACGCAGCGAAACACCAGATATGCGCGCGCTCTCATTGGTGATCCCGCCGCAATTTACAGCCGACCATGTCCGGCTGTAGGTTCTGAGCCAACCGGTTACTTCCAAGCCAAACAACGCGCTTTTGCCTGTACTGAGGCCCCGGTTAGCGCCTGCGTCTATCTCGTCGGCCATTCGCTCGCTCGCTCGAGGGCTGCACCGAGAAGTCCGACTGGGCGACTCTCGCTCACAGCCAGTCAATGGACGTGGATTTCACCGGAGCTCTCGGCCGCGAGAGGGCCTGAGTAGTTGCCTGAGCGTGTATGCTCCGGCGACGCTCCGGCCTGGTGTGTACATAGTAATGACCTCACCATCACCAGGCTTTGAGCCGCTGCTTGAACGACCCCTACGGAGCCGTCAACGGTGACAGCAATCGCTCAGGGTCGTCTTCGGCGGCACAGCTATTTGGCGTCAGGTGGTCACGCAGCTTCGTAGGGTCAGGCTCTGTCAGGTGCGTCTGGAGTAGTTCGAAATCTGCATGCTCCGCCATGTAGTTGCCTAAGCTACGGCTGTTCACGATCTTGCTTGCGGAAGGTTCTAGAGGATTCATACGTAACTCGCTTTCTGGCGAATACGACAATCGATAGCTAGAGCCGCGATGCTAAGGAGATTGAATTGCGCGATATTTGCGGGTAGCTGAGATACGAGCTCGATACAGACAATACGTTTATGACTGAGTGTTTGCGATATATTTACGTGCTTTGTACCCAAGCCCGATGAATTGGAGAACGAGTGCCACTGATTGCATGGAAAGGAGAACCTCGGCGTTTCAGCCTGACACACGGTGTCTTTGTGTGCGCGGAAGCTATCGGAGGACAATAGACTTGAAGAATTCTGAAAGCGGGTGGGGGTCACCATACGTGTAGTGCTGCTGAGTTATTTGGTGGAAAGTAGGATCGTCTCCCAGCCGCATGGCAAGTCGGGCATTGTTTATCAGTTGTTGGGAACACGAGATGATATGCGCTGCTAAAGTCTGTTATCAGTTTCGTCACTGTATCAAGATGACCAGACTTTGACTCACCAAGGCTGTCAACTCATCAGACACTCATTGTTGTTCCATACGGCAAATTCCTCTCCCCGAATCCACACACGCACGGACCCCTGTCACCGACTTCTACGATGCCACCTCAGTTGCCTGCTCGTCGACAGGTTCGGGCTGCTTCAGAGTCTTCTGCGACAGACGCTCTTGAAGTTGAAGGTATGATACTATCTGATACGCCTGAAATCAACCGCAGTCGGCTTTCTCGCTCGCAAGGGAGAAGAATGTTAATTTCGTTGGTTTTTCGTCTCGACCGAAATGCAGAGCGGCTGTTAATTCCCTCACCAGCTTTCCGGCCTGAAACTCCCCCTCAACCCGTTGGCATGAACAAGGAAACAAGGAAAGGGAAGAGCAAGACAGGTCTCAAAGATAAGTGACAGACACTAGTGTCAGACCACCAGCTGACTAGAGGCCGTACTTGTGGCAGAACTTCCAAAAGAGCAAAATGTTGTTCAGAGTGCCTTGAGCCGAAGAGGAGGTGGCTCTTCATGGACACCAGTCTCATACGAGGACGCGATCAATCTGCAAAAGATCTGGGCGAAGAATCGCTGGTGCCTTGAACAGATCCGCAACGAGTTCGTGGGAGATAAGACGTTGAAAGAAGCGGGAAACGAAGCTGGGGGTCATCGCCAACCGGGAAAAAGTGCTCGAGGCCTACACCGACATCGTCGCGGCTTTCCTGGCTGTTCAGACCCAGATGGGCAATAACGGCTTCGAGGTGATTGGAGCCAAGTTCACAAACTCCAAAATCACCGCGATTATCGGAGCAGATCAAGCGGAAAAACTCAAAGACGCACATGCACGCGCCGTGACTCAAGTACACATCAGGGAGGACAGTTGGTAGTAAGCATTATGGTCGTCGTCTGGCACGTCAGATGACTGACTCGTTTTCCACCGACATAGCGCATGTCTGCTTCCCGCAAACATCACCCGCAAACATCGCTCGAGCCGCCCATGAAAAGAGATTTGGGGCGATGACAGCACCCGAATCAATCCCTGAGTAGGCGATCCTTCGACGCGACGTCTCCAGGTTATCAACAAGGCCATCCCTTCAGTTCCGAGAACCCTCCATTCGGCGAAGGATCGGTTGTACACGTTTCACATATTGACAAACGTCATCGTCTACCATACATACAAATTCTTGTGCTCAATCATGCTTGCCCTCATGCTCTTTCGCATGTGCCAGCACCTCTCGTATCAATGTTCGCCACTCCTGGGCGCCCCGCCCATCTCGCTGACCGTCGACTGCCTTTTCCAGAAGCAGCCAGCTTTCCTCCGGCGTATGTTTGTCTACCCACAAAGCGTATTCTGTCTCGCTCCATTCGTGAATCTGATGTGGCAATTGCAGCGGCGAGAGAACGATGATGTGGTGCAAGAGAATAAGTGCGGGAAGCCCCGCTGTTTCTTCTGGGTGCGACAAAGAGGCGTTGTCAAGGAATAAACATGTTCTATGTGCAAATCGTCAATCACCTAGATATGCATTCACACGGTTGACCTACCTGAATGCTCGCAACGCACGATAAGCGTCCCCCGCCATCTCCAGCCGCATGGTGTTGCGCTGGCCCTGAACGCTCCCTGTTGTGAGGAAGATGCCCAAAGCGAATTCCAGCTCGGTCATATCGCCTGTAAGTTTGAGCTTGCCGCTTTCCCCAAGTGGTCTCGTGATGGAGGCATGAAGCAGGAAGGTATTGATAACATAGCTGACGATACCCAGGACCCTTCGATGGCATGAATTAGAAAAGAGCGAGACGACGTTGAGAGGCACATACCACTCTTTCATAAAATCTCCCAAGGACATCCTGTTCAGCAGCTCGACCCTGATGAAGCCGAGTTTTTCCGCTAGATCTTTAATGTACGGACTGCCCCCGTTTCCCCCTGTCATGCTCATCGGGTCCACGGGTTTACTGAAGTCGACGCGGTGCATACGAGCAATGATGCTGCCGAGTTCTCTCTTGAAGGCGTTGTTGAGGTCATCCGTAACACGAGTGTAAGCCTTGACAACAGGCTTCGCAGGCGCGACGAAGATATTAGCCATATCAATTTCTGTTCCGCGAGGCAACTTACATCTATCGACGGCTTGAGAATCTCTTGCATCTTCGGAGGGAAGCCCGGTAACGAGTATTCGAGATTCGATATCAACTGATAGAGATAGCTGATCACGCTCGCGTTCAACAGTTGGCCACCACTGGCTAGAGGTCCGATAAGAGAGACTGCCGAGAAGCCTTCGGCAAGCTACACGGAATGCTTGTTAGCCCGGTCAACCACCAACTCGATTGAAAGACTCACAAGACTCTCCGACCGATTCCCTATGTAGTCTAGTGTCTTGCCTACAACCCGCGAAACACTCCAAGATAGGAGAGGATCTATCCGGGCTGCATCTAGCTCGTTGACCATGATTCTTCCGACGGTCACGCCGTCAGTAGCGCCGGGTGGCTGCCTTGCGCCACCGGCGAAGGAAGTATTAACGGCCTCATTGATTCGATTCGTCGCGCGAGTGAGATAAAGCTTTTCAAAAGTGCCGATGGAGCGCAATATGAGGATCGTCTCAGGACTGAGAAACAAGATCGAGTAAGAGTCGTCCATTGATGCCCGTGAAAGAAAATTACCTCTGAAAATCCTGGGAGTAAACAGTATCTGTATGGATAGCGATTTTGGCAAAAAAGTCATGGAAGAGCCGCAGTAACCTCGGGTAATTTGCTGAAAAGGTCTGCGAGATAAAGTTGTTGGCTACACGCAGGCCGATTAGGTCTTGGGGGAAGCATATCGGATTAAAATCACCTTTCGATACCGATCGTGCCTGAGCGTCGAAACACGTCGCCAGGGTCGTCCAGAATGTGAAGGATGGCTTCTCTTCGAGCAGCTGAAGAGATCATGAGCGGAAAGTAGATGACAAGCAAAGTAATGGGACTCACTTTCATCGCTTCTGTCAAGAAATCCACCTGTGTAACAGAATCCTTTTTCCGCCTCAGAACCTTTTCTAATGTATACACCTTGATGCAGCACTGCGAGATGTCCTCGATAAGAACATCCATCCGCTTCCAGAGGACCTGAGTCCAAGTTCCGATCGTCTGGTTGGTCGGAGCAGCTTCCGCCGTATTCTTTCCTCGGGTAGTACGATAGAGGAGAGAGCTCGCAGCGGATGCTGCTGTTTGCGGCTGTTGCTCTACCCACAGATGTCAGCTTCGGAAGCGTGATTGACCAACGCGCTTGAGGCTACCACTCACCTCGAGCAGCGACTTCCTTTCCGATACTTGTCATGTCGAATGCTTTTGCTATTCTCGATTCAACTGCATCGTTCAGATCGGCCAGAAGATTCTGTACCAGCTGGGGAAGCAACCGCATGTTATACGCCGTCTGTAGCGAGGTCGACAATAATGGTTGATTCTGAAGGCGGAGCGCATCTCAACATTAGCCCATTCATCGGTCAGGGCTCAAAACACACCAAGTTTGCGAGGCCCTGGACGACCATATTCTCCATCTCCGAAATGACTGTCTCTTTTGACCTGGCTATCACGGGCGCCTGTTGAGCGACGAGGTCGAGCGAATCCAGAGGTATATCGGATGGTAATGATTCCGGTTCCGTCGACGTCACACTATTCTCCGCGGCGGTACCGAGTAGTGAGTCTGCATGAATTTCAGTCAGAACACCAACGCAACAACGAGGCGGCCGAGATTTACCTAGCTCTGCAATGGTCAATGCTGCTTTCAGCATTTTCCGCTCTCTTTCGCCTTCTCCCTCGCCCTCCGCCTTGGGGCTTCCAGGCTCATCATTGGGACGGCGCCCAAGACTCGTCCTGTTGCCCAGTTTCGGCGAGCCGGTCTGGGAGGGACCAGACGGGGCTGCCGGTTTTGTGACGAAACCCATCTGCGTCTCCAGACGACGTGCGAGAACGAGAAATCTCCCTGCTCGGCGGAGCAGCTCCGATGCGATCCTAGCCTTTTCGAGGCGGGATACCTCGGCTCGAAGCGTGACACATGGTGCATGAATTTTGGATTGTAGTTTGTTGAGCGATGTGTCGAGCTGTGTCAGTGACGAGCGGACTGTCGACAGGTTCGAGGACAACGCAGTTGATTGAGACAGATGGTTGAGCAGAATCTCATGATTGTCGGTAATCTGGTTTGGCAATGAATGGAATCAGCAAGATCTGGCAACACGTATTCTAGGCGATACTGACGATTTGTTGCAACTGTTGCGTTACGTCGTCCTATTCGCGATGACCTCCTATAAGCCCAGACAAGTACCTTTACCGGAAGTCTACTCACGATCCCATAATTCAGCTTCGCCAAGGCCAATCCTACATCCCCTTTCACATTCAGGCTGCCGTTCGCAATCTCCCCATTACCGCCCTCTCCGGTGCTGCCTGTTTCATTCTCTGGGGGAGGAGCTGGAATCTGGGCTTCAGGATCGTAGGGTTCGCCAGCAAGAATAGCATTCGCATATGCGTTGACGTTGAATTTGGGAGATATGAATGGAGCGTGATCTGCAGCGTGTGATAAGACATGTGAACACCGGACCGTGGTCGCGCGGAGACATACCGATAAAGTTATCGCTCCTCATTCTTCCTCATTTGCAACGTGTCCGTTTGCCGACTCGGTGGATCGATCAGGACTAGGTATAGTTTCCACTTGGCTAGAGAGGCTTCTCTCGTCGAGAACACGGGATATGGATGACTTTGAATATAGAGACCTGACATGAATGTTGCAAGGAAACGATCGACGGTGCGTGGCAGCACAAGTGAAACATCATGCGGATGATAATCACGGTGGGGTATTGCCAGCTTTCGTTCCCCGCCAGTCGCCCTATCAGCTAGCCTGTCCCTCCCATGGCTTCCCTATGCGACTGTGCAGCAACTCTATAGCTAGCCTGTGTATGCTTTCCCGGAAAAGTGCACTTGCACTACGCAAAGTCATACCGCCAGTAGGCTCGGTACGACGCGTAATGTGGTCAGGCCAATCCGTGAATCATCCTCCTCTGCGGGTTGACAATGAATCTGCGGCTTGGACCGCGCTGCTTTTATCCTTTCCGATCGACGAGAAACGGAATTGCCGGGGATACTCTCAAATCATTCCGCTGAAGACTGGATTCAGAGCGAGGCCCAAGGTTGACGCGCGGCCAACTGCAACGGACGGGTTCACGGAACACTCTGCCCACCATCTATTCCTCCTATTCCTCCGGTCATATCACACCGTGTTCTTGTCTGCGACAACACCCAATCTCCGCGTGCGCGGCATAAATTCGGAGTCTTGGTACACGCAAATGACATTCTAGGGCGCAATCGCACAAGTAACAACTGATCCTCGGTGACAGAAGCCGCGTCAAATCCAGCGATAATGGAGATTGTGCGATTTCGCCTTGGTGTCAACTGCCCAGCCACATGTTTATTCTATCTGTTCCCGCCTCCTCGTGTCCACTTAAACGTTGTAAAGCTCCTCCTTGGTGTTGACACCTGAAAAAGAGAACGTGATCAATTCCGCCGTCCATTCGGCAGGGTTTAATGTCGATGTCGACCGACTGGCGTCGTCGCTGGAGCGGCCAGTTGCAACATCTGCGTACGGCAGCACTCACCGAGCTCCTGGATCACCGGCTTCAACTCGTCCAAGTATGCCTGGTACTGCAACTTGTTCTCCACCTTCTCCTTGACGCCCTCCAGAATCCTCACGGCGGTCGCGTAGTCGTTGACCTTTCGGGATGCTCGCAAAGCAGCCTCGACGACCTCGGTAGCGGGGACCAAATCGTACGCGAAACAGTTGTTGAGTCCTCGCTGGAGCTCGAAGACGTCCTCGACCTGGTTGAAAAAGGTCTGGTATCGGGAGTTGAAGGCCTCGTACGATTCGTTCTCGTAATCGTGCGATCCGGAGCTGTGTCGGACGGCTGATAATGGGCACCAGACAATAAGTCAGTGTCTGAAAGTCGGTAGCATATGTTCCTGTCCATGCATCGGTCCGGGACCGTCTGGCTCGGCGGTCTTCGCTCTCACTCCGTTTCATCTATGGCGATCCATACGACTCCCAGATGCTGCACTCCTCATACCGCGATATCCCAGCTCATATCCCTTCTCCATACTTCTGCATCCTTCGACTCCCCCTCTGGTCCATCCACTGGTCCGGTACACCAGAAGCTTCCACTCACCAGTGATGGCGGGTCCTCGGCTAGCAATGGCCAATCGAGCAGCACCGACGGCGGGTCGGGCAACAATCCTTCGGAGACCGAACATTTTTACGGGTAGAGTGGTGATTTGGGATTGCAGAAGTACCTGAAGTCGCTGACGTGGTTCAGCCGGGAAATTTTCGCAAGAGCGATGATTGTCCAGTAATGACTTACAGAGCGAGTACCGGGCCAGAGTCCAGCTGCGATATGAGTTCGGGTCGCAAAGTGTTCGCCTGTGGGTTATGAAATCGGATATCGATGTCACCGCAACCTCTCGGAACTGAACGGCGCCCAGCCAACAAACGCAAACCCGGTCTGCCCATTGGTCTGGCAGAATATTGACGTGTCATTATGCAGCCAAAAGTCAACCCGCAGCTACTGGAATGATACTGATTACTCAGCAAATTGATCACTGCTGCTCGGAACGGTATGCTGTCTGATCGACCAAGCTATTGATGGTACTTTGGAAGTCAGCCCATCTTGTCCTGGTGCATAGTCGGTCCATCCTTTGCCAACCTGGCCCAGTAATACGGCAGTCAGAATAGACAATCGCTGTCAACCAACTGCAACAAGAAGCAACAGGTCCACTAGCCGGAACAACGAAATGGCAGTCATTACAGAAGATCAACCCGAGGCTGCTCCGCCGATGACCGCTCAAGACATTGGGGCAGGAGCAACGACTTCCGAGAAGCCTCGAGCGCGCCTCGGTGAGACTGAAGTCGTTCAGCTGCACAATTCCGATAGCGAAGATGAGGCACAAGAGGCGCAGATTGGCGAAGATGGAGAAGGAGAGGCATTCAATGATCCAGATTTCCTGCAAGACTATCCAGATGACATAACGGCAAGTTCAAGGTTCTTGCGATACCTGCTGTGTCGTGCTGAAGGTTGTATTCCTGTAGGATCTGCACCTGCAACACTTGCGGCTGAGCACGGAGAACTTGCTAGACTTACATTTCCCTCGATTTGGAAAGCACCTACAAAGACTATGTCTCCGGCAGAACAACCTCACTTCGCCTCTGCCGCATCAGGCTTTCGAGGGATTGGAAGCACTGGAGGAGCTGGACATGTACGACAACAAGCTCGGTCACAGGGTACACGATAAAGAATTGTCTGGCTGCCTGAATCTTACGTATGTCATTTCTCGCTTCGATAATGGCAAGGAGCGAATTGACGGCTACTCTCAGCTCGCTAGATCTCTCGTTCAACAACATCCGCCATCCGCCATCGCTCCCATCACAGAAGCATATTCGCACCTTGTATCTTGTGCAGAACAAGATCTCGAAGATAGAACCTGGAGAGCTCGATTGGGCGGCAGAGACGATGACGAGTTTGGAACTGGGAGGAAATCGTATCAGAGTGAGCGGAATGGATCCAACGCTGTCAAACCAGGCTGAATACTCACGCCTGGCAGATTATCGAGAATTTGGAAAAACTGACACTTCTGGAGGAGCTGTGGTTGGGCAAAAATAAGATTCGGGGATTGGAGGTAAGACCAAGTGAGACACTCTCTCGCATATCTACTATACTGATGACTGTCCCACAGAATTTGTCGACATTTAAACACCTCAAGATCCTCTCACTGCAAAGCAATAGAATTACGAAGATGGAGAATCTTGAGGAATTGGAAAGTCTCGAGGAGCTATATTTGAGTCATAATGGCTTGAGCAAGATCGAGGGTCTGGAAAAGAATGTACGTGGCAAATTTGGCGAGATAGGGAGATACTGACATCTTGTTTGCAGCTCAAACTGAAAACGCTGGACGTCGGAAACAATCAAATCAGCAAGATCGAGAATATAGCCCACCTGAAGAATTTGGAAGAATTTTGGGTGAGTCCACCTCACTCCCCGATCCAGACTAGTCACTCACAGTACCCTCTGTTCCTATGATTAGGCAAGCGGTAATCAGATCCCAGACTTGAAGGATCTCGACTCCCAGCTTGCGGTCTTGCCAAATCTCGAGACCGTTTATCTAGAATACAACCCATGTCAGACAGAGGACAGGGCTGGGTATAGACGCAAGGTCATTCTGGCGTTGCCGCAAGTGAAGCAAGTGGACGCGACGTAAGCACACATGATGGATTTTGAGATAAATTCCAGCTAACCAAGTTTCATTCAGCTATGTACGGTTGTAGAATATCTGTTACACCATGTATCAAACTTGCAGCCGGACACAAGGACACTCGGAATAGAGTTCTGCTATGTGACATCGATGACACCCACAACATTCAACCGTCATGTGACCAAAGACCGATAATGACTGCTTCAAGCCACATCTCGAATGTCGGATAGTCGCCTTTTCTTCGTCGGATGCGAGGGATGCGCATCCAACATTGCCAGTGCGCTCTGCACAGCGTCAGGGTGGATCTCGAAGCGACGGCGTTTCGCCTTGGCTTCCAATTCCTGAGATAGGTTACAGGCGATCAGTATACCCTTTCCCGGCGCATGAAGTAGAAACACACCTCGAGCGGAACCATGAACGCCGACGACGTCTCGTCAGGGGACTTCGCCTGATCAGCCGTGGAATGCGCTGGGGATGCAGCCCGAGATGGAGAAAACGTGTATCGCGTGCCGCGAGCAACGACTTCGGCCAACATGGACAGAGGGCAGGACTTGGCATTCGGATGTGCCTGAGAGATGCGTCAGGATCAGCGGTGCATCTTCAATGACCCAAGTTACGGACCTTTAAAGTTCTCCAAGCTTGATCGGCGCCAATTGGCTCCTTCCCAATCCATTTCTCAGACTCCAGCCATGAGCCTTCTTGTCCCCCTGCCAAACCCCGCATCTTGCCCTCCGAACCCATTGGAGGTCGATGACGAGCATCTTGTGCATCTGTCGAAATGATGGGTATGGCGATACTCGTCTTGCAATCTTCCTCGAAAGTTGCCCCGCAAAGCTTTTTGTCGCCACAGCAAGGGATGTCGACAAACTCCATGCCATCAGTGGGCTGTGGGGCAAAGTCAGGAGGTGGGACCGATCCGGATTCTGAAGCGCTTCCCCTGGCATTCGAAGTGGTCGTGACGACAAGAGCGTTGATTCGTGGCTGCGATACTGGCAGAGGTTTGTCGGCGCAGGTTTCGCAACGATGATTGGGGTCCTCGGCGTTGCAGACGGCAGTCGATAGCGTTTCACAGAATTCACGGCCTGCAAGAAAAGAACGTAAGTCATACGAAGATACAATAGGTGCGCAAAAGACACGCACCAAAGTCATCATCTTTGCAGGCAGGACAATTCTTCGGGTCTCCAGAACACTCGGCAGGCGGAATATATAGCCCGTTCTCCTTGTCTTGCATCATAGCAACCACGCCAGACTCGAAGCCCGATGACGCCGAGGTGAAGATACCGGAAGTATGCGCGGGATTGCCGGAGTTGCTCGTTGCCTTGTTATCGAGATTGAGCGGCTGCACGGCGAATATGGGAAGTCTAGCGGAATTTTCTGCGCCGGATGCCCTTGCTCTGCGACGTCGCAGAGGAACGGCAGGTTCCGGAGCGGGAAGATTTTGAAGAATGGAGTGTGAGACGGCCTCTTGGTGTTTGGCCGCATTGACAATAGAATCTATTCCACTTTGCGGTTGACAGGATTGAGTGGTGGCCTGCGATTTGGCAAAGTACGCCAGGGAGGTATCCGGCAGAGTCTTGTCGTTCTCCTCGATGCTTCTGCATACACAAATCGACTCCATGCCGGAGCAGAAACCGCAAGGCACAAAGTCGTCTTTAGACGCCAATTTGCCGCTTTTATTGCCACAGGTCTGAGTTGGAAGGGTCTTCACTTCGACGGCCGCTGATATTCCAAAACGACTTGAATCCGATGTAGGCATGTGAGCGGGCATGCGATGTGATTGGGATTGCGGAACAGACATGGCTTGATAATCGACATCGGGTTTGTGGATGAGGTGGGATGACGAGTATGCTCGACTTGATGGCGGCGGACGAGTGGAGGTGCCCTGATACATCGTAGCCTCCCGGTCGTAATCGGGAGGACTGATAGGCATGTCCATTCTCATGCTGTCTGACGAGATGCTGACTCCAGGAGACGATGCCGTCATGATGGTCGAGAAAGCATCGCTTCCGCGACGACTCGTTGACGAGGAGCCCCGGCTGACCGTCTGAGTCTGGGAGCTCAGCTTGCGTGCGACTTCTGTCGCCGCATTGAGCCGCCTTCGTAGCTCCACGACAACCTTTTCCAACTTCTTGCATCGATCGTCCTTGGCTGCCAGCTCTTGCGTCCTGTTCTCGAGCTCCGCTTTCAGACGGACGTTTTCCTCCTTGGTAGCCCTCGCTGATACCTGCAAGGCCACGTTGCGGCTGATTTCTCCCTTTTCGTACGCTTCGATACGTGCTTCAAGGGAAGCAACATATTCCGTCTTTCGCTCACGGAAGGCTCGTTGAGCATCTCGATTGCCGGCTGAGTTTCGCTGCGGGCAATGTGGTCAAAAGAAATGTCTCAGGGTAAGAAAGAGCTTGACCTACCGCCTCCGGATCGCTGCTACTGATATTTACAGTATCGATCTTGGAAGACACATCGGCCCTAGCGGGTTGCTTGGTGGATTTTCGCCCTGGCTTCGCGCGTTGAGGAACTACCCACTCCTTCGTGGGCCTGGCGAACAGTACTCCGGCAGATGATGAGTTTTCCTTGCTCATTGTGCCAGGTCGTTTACGCTTTCGTTGGCGGCCATAAAATACCGGTTGTCTTGAATGCCAACTCCAAGGATAGGCGGCTATGCAAGCGGAATATCGTTTGGTCGCTGAGAGATCTCGCCGCCGAGGGAGGGATCGCGTAACACCAGAGCTAGAGATATGGTTTGACAGACTCGCTCGAGACTTGCGAAGACCGATGGCCAGGGATGTGCGAGTGAAGTGACTGTTCGTCTACGCGAGTAACCGTTTCAGCCACAAACGAAAGATCGATGTCGCCAGGATTGGGGTGCGTCCGAAAGCTCGCTCGGCATACCCGTCGGACGATTCTTATCATATCTGATAAGCGGGCTCTTACGGTGGAACCGAGTGCTTTTTCTCACAGTGGTCGGCTTTCGTAAGGCATAGAACGCCGTTTGGTATCACTTCCTTCTCGGTCCTTTATGGCTTTGACGTTCAATGTTCTCGCCATGCCACGATCCCTACTTTCGAAATCAACTGCAACGGCGCTCCTCGATCGGCTAACAAGAGGCATCGACGCCAAAGTGCGAGTATGGGTGCTCCGCGCCGCATCATCGCAGCCAAACCATCAAGTTTTCAGGTACCCAGCCCTCATAATGTAATGACAATGCTATATGGTTACAGTGTATGTTGTTAGGGATTCTCTTTATCCCGTCGTGCCTCGTCCGACCAGAGCCTGTGGAACATTCTACTGATCTGCTCTTCCAATCCTTTCAACTCTCCCAAGGTGAATCCAGTGCGTTTGATATGCTTCCCTTTCACTTCCGCCGACGGCTCCCCTGCAGCTGAACGAGGCATGCTTTTCAAGAACACGTCGATATCGCTGACAAGCTCGGATTCCCCGTGTTTTGAATGCCACGCCCGGGCCCGACGCAAGGTTCTCAGCAGGACCCATTTCGCTCGGCCCCTAGCTGTCCGCAGCTTGTGACCGAAGCCACCCGGAGCATCCCTCAACAAGGCAGCCGCCTTGATTGTTTGTCGTGCGCGAACAAGCGCTTCGAAGCTGACCGAAAGGAGTCCAACGTCGGGCGATTCTCCGACCCGTGAGGTCAGGGAGAGAGCGCATTTGACGACTTGGCAGGCTTGTCGGAATGATCCGCGATCGACGAGTTCTTGTATGAGGCCAGTCCACATGGCTTGATTCGGCATGAGAGCAGCGGACGACATTAAACCGTCTCCTAGCATGGTGACAGAACCGCTGGACGAAGCATCTCGAGACAGAGCATCAATCCGCCTGCCGAGAGATTCCAGTTGATCGGAAGTACCGAGACCCATAACGAAAGCCGACCACATCTCGGTAGAAGGCATTATGCCTCTCTGCCAGGATAGAAGCAGGATCTCTTGTGCTCGATCGAATTGCCCCCTCGACATGTACATATGCAGCATGACGTTGCACGTGGAGATGTCGAGCGGAAAGCCCTTGTCCAAAGTGGCGGCGAACATGGCGGTGGGTGCGGGACCTCTGGTACCGGTCGAACTCGACGGAGGAAAGCCTTTGTGCAGCTTGACGTTGTCATCGAGCTTCGCTGGCTTGATTCGCCTGCACAGATTTGCCCACTGGAAAACACTCGGCCATTCTGCTTTCCCGTTGAAATGGTCGCCTAGGGAGGATCGGATCTCCTCCTGCACATCATGATTACGCAAAGCCGTAGGCGATGTATGCTCGGGATCTTGCTTCAGAACGCCAGCACGAATGTTCAACGGTAGGAGTCGTAGAATATTTTGCTGAAAATCGGCGCTGACTCCAGGCTTGAGGCACAAATGCTGGGATAGTCCGTCTACGAAGCAAGATATGGTTTTGCGGCTGGGACGATGACCGGCTGATTGCACCAATTCGAATACGGGTATGACCGCATTAAAGCCTTCTTTCCGCGTCAGGTAGCCGATGAGAGGTTCAAACACCGCAGCATGTAGGTGGGCAGGTCTGTCGATCCAAGTATTGTCGTTCCGCACATGTACGTCTCGCAGCAGACAAAGAGCTTCTTCCGAAGAATTAAGACGTAACAGACATCTCACAAGAGCTCCCAACAGGTTTGATCCAATGTGGTTCTCCGGCAGGCCGCCTAATATATCTTGCCACAGATTGCGTAGATGAGCGAGATCGGGGAGAAAGCGAGCGTCGTCAAGTATTAGAGCAAGTGTGGTTTGGTCCAGCAGGATAGGCGGCCGATCGGAGGTTTGCAGGTCGACGGACGTTGTAGCTTCCGGATAATGTTCGAGGACCGGAAGGATGCTTAAGCGATTCTTGATTCGTATCTTCAGGAGCGTATTGAGCAGAGGCACATGATGTCGACTTGAGCCTATGAGCCCAAGGTCGTCCAGAATGGCCTTTTCCAGAAGCGGGGCATAGTCCAGACTATGTAAGACGGTAATCATGCCGAGAATGTACTGGTGACTCCGTGTCCTGCCTTGCTGTGAGAGTTCTCTTTGTATCGAATTAGCCCGATCAAAGTTCCTCATCAGATAATATGCCTTCATGGCTTCGATCATCGTCCGGGGTTCTGCTTGCAGCTCGCGATAATGCTCCTCGTAATCCGCTACGGCCAGTTGCGGTGTGCCGAGGCTGGAGAATGCTCGCATCCGCATTGCGTGTACGCCCACGCTGCATATCCTTCCCTGTGTCCATTTCAGAATGAGTCCCCATTCCTGCAGATCCACTAAAGGGCCCACAACCGCATTGATGTCGAGCTTGCCCGATGAAAGATGGCCGTGGACAGATGCCGACTCATATAGCTGGTCCGCGAGGTCTGGCATTTGCGCATGCAGGAGTGCCTTGATCCAGGTGAGCACAAGTGAGCTGACATCGTCGGATTTACGCTGCTCCTGAAGGTGGGAGATGTCCGATATCCGATCGAGGTATGAAGCGACGGGTATAGCTCGTAATCCTTGCTGAAGCTCTGCCGTTACTGCCTCCTCCTTGGATTCGATGACCGCCTTGGCAATGGCCCGAAAAATTTTTCGCGCCAGCCGTATCGGCATCGCTACTTTCGCTTGTTCGGGAATGTCGAAATACATTCTTGCTACGTGAATAGGATGCATTTTCGTGTTTGCCGGCGCGTTGAGGCGCCGCACAACGTGTGTGAGGCGTGTCACGGGATCGTCGTCGAACTCGGCACCTGTCCGGTGTCCACTGTACAGCGGATTCGAGGAGCGATACTTTGGCGATGTCGGTTTCGCATGATACTGAATGCAGCGAGGACTTGATGCAAGGGTTGTGGCGTAGTCGACGTTATGTGGCTCCTGAGTATCCACTGCCACAGCTGCAGAGGCTGAATACCATCTTAAGGTGGAGTGTCCCGGGCTTGACCGCCGGACCAATCGTGCAGCCAACATTCCTTGATTCCTCCTCCCGTGTGACCCGTCTGGAAGACGCGGATCGGCCCATGCCGTCCTAGGCGCCCTGCTTCCTGCATTCGCTATAGAGGCCTCTCTCTGCAGTTGCAATGCCTGTGCCGCACGCACAGAACTGGTGGGCAAACTGAGATCAAGCGAAAGCAGTTCATGCGCAAGGACAGCAATCTTGGCCTTGCCTTTGCATGCCCGCGCTTGCATCGATTCCTGGAAGGTGGATGTCAATGGTTGATAAACATAAACGGGACCTCAACGTACTAGGAAGAACGCGAATCACACCGTGTCCGCATGAATCGCAAGATTCCGAAATTAAATTGAGGAAGGTCGTATGATTGCGTCGCACTTTCCTTTCTGGGCCTTGAGCCAAGGCGTTGCTTTGGAAGATCAGCTGTCAAGTCGAATGCTGTTTGTGCTAGAAATTTCAGCCTCGCCGTGATCACAGCACAATTGAACACCTCACAGAACTCGCCAACGATCGGGACGCTTGCGCGCCGTGATGACCCAGAAAAGTTGAACGCGCTTATGTCGGCATCGCAAGCCTGACGAATCGCGTTTAGGGGTCTGAGGAAGGGGACGTTCATGAGATATGGTATTGGATAACTAGGCGGACAAGACGCACATGGCCAGCTATATAACGTACCCGAAACTATGTCAGCCTGTTGAAGCCTTTCAGAGGCTCATTGACCCGTGGTCTTGAACATTATCGATTGCCAAACGACCAGCCGAGCGGACAGCATGGCGCAGTCAACAATGCTGAATGCATGAAGGGTACTGAATACAACTAAGGCGCCATGATCGATGCTCAAATGGCTATGCGGGACGACGTCACGTCATATCATACATCAGCTGCTGAGTCTGCTTCTGACTCGTATATGAAGTCCTATTGTTCAGAAGTGGAGAGAAAAAACAACGTTAGCGAAAGCATGGCTTGAGAAGATATGGTTACGCATACCACGTCTTCGTCCGAAGGCGCAACCAGTCGCTGAATGGAGATGATCAGCTTGTGAGTATCGTAACGTCTAAGAATGACGTACTGCATATTCCAGCAGCAGTCTGAACATGTACGCTTGAAGATCCTGGACTCTGAACATCCTCTGTACGAAGCATTTCTGTCGGCGTCATGATGCTTAATAAGAGTACTCGAACGACGAAACGAAAGAGGAACTTACGCCGTTCTGTGCAATTGCCTGTGCGACCTCCTCGAAACCTTGATCCGGGAATTCAGGAGATCCTCGGAGGCTGTTGTTCGCTAGTAAGCAATCGCAAATGTAGCCAACGACAAGACGACCTACAAGCCCAGGATGGTTGGGAGATCAGAGTAGTCAAGACGCGTGGGAATGTAATGGAACCACCTAAGGATCAAGACAATCAGCTTAGCATGATTTTGCGAGCACAATCGCTCAACTCACGGTACGATGTGAGCCTGAAACCATTCCGTAAACATGCCCGTCTTCAAGACAGCGGAATTGGTTGTCATGAGTCTTCGAAAGCGTCCTGACCAGCCGTTACCATCCTATAAACAAAACAAGGCTGAGCTCGGGATAGAAACACCGAGTTATGAATGGGTACTTACAAGATCAAACATGAATTTGTGTTGGTTCAGTTGATCTGGAGTCTGAAATGGGGCAAAGTCGATTTCGCGGCTATGTCATTTCAGCAAAGGGGGGACATCAGATCCAGCTTTTGACCATCACGAGATGAAGATGACCTACGTCATGGTTTCGCACGTTCCGTCAGTTTCATTGCACTGTAAGGGTTTCCCGGCAAGCTTCATGTCGTAGAAAAACTCCGCTATGTCCTTGACGACGCCTTGCTCTTTGCGCATCTTCAAAGGCCCGCCTTCCCCGCTGATATCCGGCATATGAAAAGTCAGGAGCGCATCCGATTGATTCTGGGCGAACAGATGCAGCCTGAAGCGATGCGCTTTCCTCCAAGGCGTCTTCTCGTCCATCCAGGAGATTCCTGTCGTGCTTCCCCTCTTTATGGGTGTGTGAGTTCTTGTCAAGAGAAACGCAAGCATCCAAGGGACCTACCCAAACCATGCGGCTATCGGCCTTCTCTTTCCACTCCGGGTCATATCCCACTTCGTTGGTGAATTGATCCAAGGGCGTGATGAGAATATCGGAGCTAAGAATTCGACCATCATTATCCCGCCAAGGGCGACCATCCAAGAAGCGTACTTGATTGAAGTTTTCGCGAGACTAAATAGTGGCAGCAAAGATGTGTGTGGAAGGGGATGAGAAGCCGGTCCGTGCTTAATTGTGGATGTCAGCGTTGTTGCATCTTCAGCGGAGGAATAGGAGACCCTTTATCAAAAGCATACCTTCTCGACTGTGAGACCGTGTAAATCCAGCATATAGGGATCTGAGACGCTTGCATACTGAGCCCGATCCTTTCCGGAGCACACTGGACGTACTTTGACACATGTCCATAGCCTCTGCCGTATCGTAGATCAGAGACCCCTCTGAGTTAGAGGTGAGCACGCATTCTGACCGGTATCCATAAAGAACTAACCTTCCGACGGCGGATTTGTTTTGCGTAGATTCGAATCCGGGGCACAGCTGCGCGACCATCTGACTTCGGAGTTGTCGCTCTCTTTGAGATGCGTCGTATCTATCTCGGCATAACAAGTAAGATTGGGCAAAACGCTGCAGCCTCGAGTCCTTACGTTCGCCCCGCAGACCCAGATCCACAAGGCTGCTCCGTCGTGCCCAAGAGACGTAGACCTGGGGTTGGTCGTGTATCGAGAAAACGGCGCGCATCTCAGGAAGCTTTTTGGCGAAGGGCTTGATAATGCTGCAACGAACTGGAATTCAGCGCCGGATGCCCTCAACACGTGCACAGATGGGCTTACGCTGCCGAGTCCACCGCTCTTGGCCATGTACCCTCCCATGCCAGGCCGCCTTCATCCGTTATCTGGTATCCCACAAATTGGCCAAGGGAGCTTTGCGACGATTTAGGGAGACGAACCTCTATGCTAACGCGACCTCGCTTGATATTCAGGGTATATGTCTCTGGCAGTTTCCGCACTTCCTCCACTCTCTTGTGCATTTCCGACCGAGGCAGAGCAAAGAATGGCGCGAGGTCCAAGTGTATCCGGTCGTATTCGTCGGGCAATATGATGTCGTTTGCCATTGCGAAGTCCCACCTGTTGCATGCCGCAGGCGTCAGCCAAGAAGGCGGCTGACTTGAGATCTGACTCACCACTCGTCAAAGCCTTTTGGCGGATTCCGGGCGTACCTCCGCTGATACTCTGACACCGCTTCCTCTAGTGAGCGGCTCTGACGGGACAGCATATCCTCCCATCGTTTCTCGCCAAGCAGCAAGAGCTGAGGAATAGGATGCTCCACGTCCTCCCGGTCCGCAATGACTACATGACCAGAGGGCGAGAAGTAGTGAGAGTCGTTTGATCTTAGACCCGAATTCGAGGAAGAAAGGTCGAGTTCGTCTAGCTCAGTATACTCGTCTTCTTCTGCTTCCTCCGTGGGATCTTCCCCGGCCTCGAGGCGGCGGCGTTCACGCCGCAATCGCTTCAAAGCCGTATGATATGCTGGGATCGCCCAAAAGACAAGGTAAGCCGACCAAGAGTGAAAAACAAAGGGCTATACCTTACCTTCGACTGTCGAGCGGAAATGACATTCAGGCGGAGACGGATCCGCAAATCCTCCCTTCAGGCCAACCTTTTGCCCGCCCCACTTCAGTGCATCGTCCAGCAGGATTCGAGCTTGCTTGACATCCACATATGGCTGGCTGATGTAGTGCAGGCTACTGGTGGCCAAGAGGATCAAACAAAGGACGAGCACTGCCCGACGGCGATTCCTGAAAACCCGGGCGAGGCTCGACATGAGGGATGATGCAGAAACAATCGAGCCTGCCTGCTCTCCATACTGGTGTCCATGATCCGGTCCCTCTTCATTTTCTTCAATGAATGGCCCATTCTGTGATAGCAGAATACTGGAAGCCCTGCTTCTGCTTGACGCCCGGCGATGCGCCCCATGGAACGCGGGAGAAGCATATTGTCGGCGAGAACGATGTGAGCGTCTTGAGGAAGTGCTGGCGTCGGAGTCGTACTCCGGAGACATCACAGATCTGTTCCGCTCGTGGCTGAAGGACATGTCGGACAGTTACTGCTTACTGAACAAGCCCGGGGGGAAAGGACGGCCTCTTGTCTAGTATTGTTGTTTCACGACTCTTCTCAAGCTCATCAAGTTGAGGATGTCGACCCAGAGCGTGGCGTGCTTCGTGATCACTTGCAGCTGCCGTGTGCTGCTTGCTTTCCGGACGTCGCCTTGGTGACTCTGTTGTTTCCGCTTGCTCAAGTCCGACTGGAAGTTCGACCTTGAATACCTGTAGCTAATTGTCGTCCTGAACTGTCCTGAAGTACATCCGCTGTGAAACAATGAGACATGCGATCGCCGCTGGAAGACTACACGTACAGCAGCTCGTACAGCTATACACAGTACTCGGCCGCCATCCGTGCCGGGCGGTATACCACCAAGCTATAGCTCAAGCTATCCACCGCCTCCCTGGCCTGTCTCCGACATCTTGTAGGAGCCAGAAAACGTCGTCTGCAGCGGTCAGTATATCGATCAAGGCAGCAGTTACGCCATGCTGGTTCTGCGAGCGGACTGCATAGGCTGGTAGTTCCCACTCAGTTCTCGCTATTGGCCATGAAGGGCACAAGCGCCAAAGCCCGATAGCGTCCAAGATGAAAGTCGCGTGAACAATTTCATAGGGGTACTCGATACAGTAAGTTGATTATGGATACATCATGTCAGTCAAGGATATTGGTCACTAGAAGTGATTATAATTGTTGCTAAGCGCGCCCTGCTGCTCGCGCTCGAGTCCCCATCTCGTTCGAGAAATATCGCCTCACCGCGCAAGGGTTGCTAGATTCGTCTGCCAATCAGCTGTGGTGAGTTGGCTTGATGCCTGTTCTCTTCTCCGTCATGGTTGCCCCCGTGAAGTGAGGATCCCTGGCTGTCATCTCCGAGTCCCGGGAATACCTTCCGGCGTCTTCGACATGCTCGGGGCCAGGTCCGGATTTCTCGTCGTCCACCAGCTGTTTCCTGCTGGCATAGCCTTCTGGAGCCCATTTGCCGGACTGCCAGGCCTTCAGCCCAGGCTCGCTGTACATCCTGTCTACCATCTCCAAGCTGATCTTGCTACTTTCGAAGAGGAAGAGGTAGACAAAGATAGCTGTACGGGTTCGAGATGAGCATATGATCATTCTTGGGAATCTTCACGAAACAACCCACCTCCTGCCAAGTTACATCCGGCCTGAGAAAAACGCAGCCTTAGTCAATCCGCAACTAGCAAAAATCTCGACCAACTTACGAAAACGAAGCCATATGCATAGCCGATGTCCCGTGTGATGAACGGCGTGAAGACTAGGAAAAACCTAGGATCAGCAGACTGGAAGCTGATCCATATCTCGTATATACTCACAGGCGATCAAAAAGTTCCATAGCCAGTTGGAGGCTGTTGCCAAGGCTGCCTGACGGGCTCGCTGTAGATCGGTCCGCGTATCAGTACCGCTACAGTAACATTTACGCTGGTATGACTGACGTTCTTTCGGGTACCAGTCTCACCAATGAGAATCCAGATACCGGGGGCCCATGTACCTAGTAAATTGCATGAATTGACTGCATTATCAACCCGATCCGATTCAATGCTTACTGGCATAGGAGAAGATGAAGAGACATGCTGAAACGATCATCACTTTGCCGACCGTTTCGTTCGTTTCTGGGTTCTTCGCAGTACCGACACTTGCAAAGACGAACAACCACGCAGCTTGCCAAATGCCGCCGATGATCAATGGCTAAAAAAGTTTCAGTAAGTATGCTTTCGGACTTGAATGAAAGCATGAAGGATACGAACCCAACGTCGACCGAACCTTCCCATCACCCAGATACCGATGAAGGTGCAGCCAAAGTTGATCGCTCCCAAGATGATCTGCGTAATGAAAGAATCCTCGATACCGACCGACTGGAAAATAGTCGCGCCGTAGCTATGTTTCATGAAAGCCGAGCTCAGTCTCTAGCGATGCACGTCGTTACCAGACAAGACGCTCACTAGAAGAAGTAGTTGGCACCAGTGAGCTGGAGAAGCAAGACGAAGGTACCCAGTCAGTCCGGTTCTCTCCCGCGTGTCGACAGACTCACTTGCTGGAAAGCCATGAGAACCATGATAAGCATTGTTCGATATGCCGCTCTATTGGGTTTCCCTTCTCCGCGGAAACATTGCCACCATGAACCACTGCCAGCCTTGGCATCAAGCAGATGTGCTTCTTGCATTTCCGAGAAGTCCGCCTGCACCAGGTGATGATCGACGGGCAGGCCTCTGACCCGAGCAAGTGCCTTGAGCGCATCGTCCTCCCTATCCTTCTCCAAAAGCCATCGAGGGGATTCGGGCACCTGTTCATAAGAATCGCCATTAAGAACGCGTCCTTCCAAAGACACTAAGCACTACTCACAAACATGATGCCGATTCCGAGAACGAGCGCAAAAGCTATTCCCAAAGCAATAACGATGCGCCAGGAACCAGAGTTACCCAAGGAACGCGTACCAATGGAAATGCAGTAAGCGACCAGGATGCCGGCGGTGATCATGAGCTGGTACGTGGCAATCAAGGTGCCTCGCAGCTGTTTGGGTACAGTTTCCGACTGGTACACGGGGACTAAGATCTCGAGATCAGAAGGAGACTCATTGTCAATTGCGTGTGGTGACGCTTACCAGCAGCCGAACATCCGCCCACGCCCCAGCCAGATATGAAGCGGCCCATCATGATCTGAACCCAAGAATCGAATGCCACCACTGTATCGGTAGAATGATCAGCGAGATTTCCTTAGAGACGTAGGAGATATGGAACCCACCTTGAATTATCACGCCAATGCTGAATA
The DNA here is from genome assembly GCA_023628115.1 of Naganishia sp. PT2105A-2. NCBI lineage: Eukaryota > Fungi > Basidiomycota > Tremellomycetes > Filobasidiales > Filobasidiaceae > Naganishia > Naganishia sp. PT2105A-2. Next base: position 53,882 of record JAMALG010000048.1, on the reverse strand, counting down.
GCAAGCAGAACAATACGATAGCCTTCCTGCGGCCCATGATATCAGAAGCGTAACGGCCGATAAGGGCACCTGAATCCCAGCAGTCATGTAAGCCGCATTTCTCTAGCCGCGAATGGTAAACCAATTCACCTATCAGGGTGCCGATAGACAGCAGAGCGACGACTAATCCTTCACGCACGACGGAGAAATTGTATTCGCCGTTGGCGTCAGGTCCCTGCGCAAATCGTCTCTTGAAGTCTTCCATCAGCAATATATCTGTAGGAAGGCAGGGTCAGGATTCCGCAGCCTCGCGAACCCCTTGCTCGGGAAAAGGTAGGATACTCGCCAGCGATTTGTCCTGTATCATATCCGAATAGGAAGCCGCCCATCGATGACAGTACAGCCAAAACGATGGTCGTCGGACCAGCCGTCGTGCCCTTGATATGCATGTTGCTGGGTTACTCTTGATAAGTTGGTCAACGCTGCTCAGTCTGACTTTCGCGTGATGATCTAGACTGGCAATGAATGCTCTATTCGATGTCACAAGTGATCCAGCGATACCGCTGAGGACCGATTGTTATATATGATCGCAAGCTGATCTACACGAGAAGTGCGGTTGGTAAAAGACCCAAGAGCACCATATGAAGGCCTGCGTCATAGTTCGTGGATGACGGTATCAGGCGCCCCCTAGATTCCACGGAGAAGCCGTAAGATATTACCATGAGGGAGCTCATGAGGGTGGCCGGCAGCCCTTCTCGAGTTCGGTTATTTCCATCATCTCCTGGAAGCATGCTCATCATACTGTACTTACTGCTTGCTGCTTGCCAGCTTGCTTGCCTGTCACAGTTTCGGTAAATCTTTCGATGCCGATATTTCGCCAGCTATCTCGCCGCTTGCTTGATTCCCTGATTCTGTGGAGGTTCCGTTGTGCTCCACAGCCTTTAGCTTTTCGCTGCTAACCCTTGCACGTCCCCTTGCTAGCTGTCCTGGACTCGGCGGACTCCTAGTCATTATCGTGACCCCGACCCGGGCCAACACCCGTCCTAGCAAGGGCTTCTTGGGAGAGGATGGATAGCTGGATGGATAGAGTCGTCGATGCGTCGGAAAGGGATAGCAGCCGCTTGCCTTGCACACATGGTCTGGCTGTGGGTTTGCAACATCACATGATTATCGTGCTGAACGTTCCGGAGAGTCATTTTGTATGCCGCGAAGCGACCGTGCACCGGAAAGACGTCTGCCCAGCTGTCTGCCCAGAAAACAGCGGGTACGTTCTGGGCTAAACAGCTGGCTAATATCCGTACACCTCAAAGCAAATAACTACGGATTTCTCTGCGAAGGGGAAAAGACAGCCTCAGCTTGTTGTGTAGGGAAGATCAGAGTCGCGACGCCTGCAGCCGCAATCGTCCAGAATTCCGAGTGGCACAGGGAGCAAGCTTAAACGGCTAAGATAGGCATTAGGTGGGTCAAGCTCTCAATGCGGCTCCACCGGTTTCACTTCATTCGTCAAGCCAGCCCTCATCTCCTGATTTCCTGATCTTATTATCCGGAACGGCACAGGACGGAGCACACGTAACAGCACCTGGAAATTGTCCCGGACCATCCCCTTCTGTTCAGCGATTGTCCAGCTTGCTTCCTGCCCCAGTTGCCGCCCCACAAATACCCGGGGCATATGCGGAATTCTGGGGCACAGCTGCGGGGGGAGATAGCGGGGGAAGATACTGAAATTGTCGACCGAACTTTTGAACGAACAACGACGTCATCGAGAACCGGTTCAACATCTACTCAAAGTACGGTCAGATCCGAACAGCGATCGATGGACGGAGGCATTCGTCTAGCTTACCTCAGCAATTCAGTAGGGTCGCGCCAATGATGATGACCGCCGCCCTTGACGTAACCGCTTTGGGAACTGGGGTAGATTCTCAACGGGCAACTGTCGCAACAGTCAATACGAACGGCAGAGTGTGCTACATACATCTCGCCTTCTGCTCGACTCGGTCCACACGGCGCATCACGACAAGGCAGCGATGTCAAAGTACAGTCAACGGTTTCGCGAGGCCAAGGCGATTATCGCGACTCTTGAGGGAGAGAAGGCACATTCCTCTATCACCGACTGGGTCGAGATCCTTACCTCTGAGAGGTATACAGAGGACTCGCTCGATGGCGTCACCGAGCTGATGGAAAGCATCCGATTGCAAGGGTATGAGGGTGTCACCGAGAGTTCCCGCGCGATTAGGAAGAAGCTCAAGTACGGTAATGTACACCGGCAGATCCGAGCGTTGACAGTAAGCTCAGTCGGTCTTGAAGCCTATGTCTCCCCTAACGCTGGTCCATTCACAGATTCTTCTGGCACTGTCGGAAAACGGGACCAAAGGCTACCAGCACTCTTTCGCAAACCAGCAGCTGGTTCAGCGTTTGCGGGATATGGCAACGGATGTAAGTCATTGCCGTCCGATTTAATATGGAGTATGCGCTCATACAGTATTGACAGTCGCTCACAGATCCAAAAGTCAAGCGCAAGCTCATATCGGTGTTTCATGCATGGTATCTTGCTTATAATGTAAGCTACAAGAGTGGATTACCCGACCCCCGAATGTTTGCTCATTCGCGCCCCGTACAGGACGATCCCAAAAACAAGGAACTCGCGTCATTGTATCCGCAATACTCTGGCAAGAAGGTGCTTCGTCTTACGTAGAGGTCTGCGCACCACCAGCTGACTTGTTATTCGAATCGCAGGTCGCCAACCCAGTGACGAGATCCGGACCACCGGGAACCTCAACAGATGGAGTTCCAGCCCGAAAGCCCACAGCCGACTTCGAAGACCTGGAACATTCTTGGGCGCCGGCTGGAGGTGTTCGTGACAATAGTTCCGCCAACTACGCCGATCTGAAGGAGGAGGCGGAGCGAAGGAAGAGAGAACGAGAAGCCCGAGCTGCTTTGGAAGCTCGAGAAGCAGAGATCGAGCGGCGTGAGCGAGCGCTCAAGAACAAGGAGAACGACAAGCACAAGGCGGAGACCTATCGACAGAAGATGTTGGAGGAAGAAGCGCAGAGGCGAAAGCAAAAGGAGAAGGAAAGGCTGGACAAGGAGCGAGCGAAAAATCAGCCCAAGCGACCGCCCTTCAACTTTGAGAAAGAGAAGCCCCAGATTCTCGTGTCGATTGCGAACGCTAGTCAGGCAGCCATCAACTTGCAGAATGCCTGCAGGGTCAGTACTCCATGATTTAGTTTCGTCAGGCACTCATTTTTTACCTTGTTCTCGTAGTTGGTTGATCGAACCAAGGACAGATTGCAAGAGAATTTGCGGGTGCAAGATAACCTGGAAAAGGCCAAGATGGCTCGACGACCCATCATTCGATACATCCAGGTAAGTCATTCTGGCTGCAACCGCTCGTTACCGGATGCTGAACAATGACTCGTCTAGCTCGTCAATGACGAAGAGTACGTCGGCACGCTCTTGGAGGCGAACGAAAAGATTGTCGAAGCCATCCAGTTGTATGACAAGGTGAGTTCTGCTCTTATAATCAGCTTTACCGAAGGGGCGCCCTAATTTTCTCTTCATGTTAGCTGTGCAACGCTCCTGCTGATGCGGATCCTGAATCGGATGCCGAAGAGGACGAAGATGAGCAAACCAGACGAGCAAAGACAGAAAGCGAGATGGAGGAAGTTCGGCGCCGACTCGCAGCGCAACAACTCGAATCGCAGTCGACGGGCGAAATGTGGCAACTCCAAGAGCGTCAGAAGAACGAAGTCAGTAAGGCCAGGACAAGACAGGCCGCTGGAAAGCCTGCTAGGTACTACGATGACCGATACAATGATCAGGGAGTGACTAGTCGACTGCCTCCTCCGATGAGCCCCGACGAGATTGTGGATGAAGACAGGGGGTAAGTCGGATATTCTTCAAACAGCTATGGGAGGCTGATGTGCTCTGCTCGGCCTATCCGTCAGATCGCTATCGGACTTTTCAGACTACGACTACGACTCTTCCGACGCAGAATACCGTGCCCGTTCTCGGGCGCCCTCTCGCAGACAATCGCTTGCTGCTGGTGGATTGTCGGGAGGACGAGGTGGCTATGTTGAGCAGCCTTCATATGCCGCTCTCACCGACGACAGAGATGGGGGCTCTGCATTACTTGATCCAAATGATCCCTTTGCCGACCCTACCGACTTCTTAGGCAATATCGGTAATTCTGGTGGAGGTGGAAAGTCGAAGGAGCGCTTGGAATGTGAGTAAAAGCTCGAACAAAGCTATATTGAAATGCATCCGGACTAATCGGCGAAACCCGTCGTACAGGGGCGGCCATCTAATGGTCGTCGACCATCGCCCTAGCCAAAGACAGAGATCTGTTTTGCAGATACTGAAATTACCAGTAATGCTGTAGTATAGTTGCCGCTTGTTTCAAAGGTTTCTCCGTTGAAAGATACGATGTACGACGGTGCGGGCTGTCCTTGTGCTATATAATCGGTGTTCCCATAAAATATGTCGCAAGCTGCATAGTGTACTAGTACTGTATAAGTTGCACACAAAGTCAACAAGCGGACAATCGGCTACACAAGCGAAATCAGGCGAACTCCGATCGCGATGGGCCGACGTCGTTTCAGCGCGATTGTTGCATGTCGTCATGAAGCCACCAATACTTTTGTAACTTGGTGTCAGGAGCAGTGTCTGGTCTAAGACTGCATCCCTCACAATTAACATATACCTCACCGCATTGTGATGCCGAAGAAGCGAGCCCAAGATGAACAAGGCACAACGACCTTTACCGCCGCGGGGAGTGGGCTGAACACCGAGGTGGCCGGTAAACTCTCGTCAAAGATCGGGAAGACCAAGGCCGAACTGAACAAGGAGAGAAAGCCGGAAAAGAGAGTCATGGGATCGGAGGATGCGCCGAGGCATGTCAAGGGCCGATGGGCGGAGGGCGAGATGGAAGCGGTCGCTGGCTCCTTAGCTGTACGTTCTCTTCGCAAAGTATCCCACAAGGACTTCTGCTAATAGGCCAGAAACTGTTTTCTTCTGGGGTGGCAGGTTGAGTACCCGTTGGTCGACGAACCATTGATTCTAGCCATCCTGGCAGATTACTCCCCGGACAGCTTCTACGCATCATTACCGCATGTCCAGGAGGACCTGGAAACGCTACAAGCATCGGCGGTTCCCGACACTGATCAGGATGACACCGGCGCCTATCCACCGGCTCCGAGTTCAAGCAGTCCAAGTATAGGTCCGGTTACAAACGCTGATACGGGTCTGGGGTTCACCGCCAATCAACCGATGTGTCCTTTCTCAGGGTCCAGCCGATACTCATCATCCGTGAGCTCTCGTCATTCTCAGCAAGAGTCCGCGGAATCTGCGCCACCAGTCGTGGCACGAGATTTCGCTTCCACGGCTTCTGTCAAGCGATTCAAGACCAATCGAGCCAGACCACCAATCACGATACTCCCGCGACCTGGCAACAGCTTCAATTCGAGAGCGAAAAGGCGCTCGAGCGGTGACCAATCACTCCCGCCGAGCGATTCGAAATATCAAAACCTACCGCCCGAACTCGATGGTTCAACAGAAAAGGAAGCCGACACTCCCGTTGCTGCAGCGAACAGAGATGGGATAAACACATCCGATATTCCGCATCTTGTCGATGCTCCGCTCAAAACATTCATCGAAATCGCCCCTGGGGCCACTTTGATCGAAGCGAACCCCACCGAAAGCGATACTCAAGAAAGCGACACTCATGAAAGCGAGACAGAAACTGGATTGACGACCGACGAGACCGACGAAGACTTGATACCGGAATCGGCGTTCGATCCGCTAAATTTCTTGAAAGAGATTTTCGCCTCCGTGTAAGTTCTGGGTGCAGCCCGGTCGTCGCCCTTGCTGACAAACATCGTACGTTGCTCAGTCCGGCAAGTCAGATTGAAGAGGTGTATCAAAAGGCCAGTGCGACAGGAGGGGACGGACTTGAAAAAGCAATCGAAGCCTTGCTGAGCGTGGAGACGATTCGGGAAAGAGAAGAAAGAGGTACCTGGAGCGATGAAGAGCAAGAATCACCCACGGATCCGTCAGAGGTCGACACCTCGACAGACGAGGAACCCCATCCGCCTGAGCCGACCAAACCAAAGGTTGCTCGTCAGAAAACTCCTCCTTTCGGTCCAAAACCTAATGATCAGCCGTTATCGCTGGCCGTACCGATGTATGACAAGGTCCGGTCGTCGCGCGCGTCGACACCGGAACCAATTGCAATTTGCAATATTGTCTCTGTCTCACGCGCTCCACCCCAAAGTCTCCGACCCTTAGGCAAGAGTCGACCTCCGCCGGTGAACTTGGCCAATCGATTTGCCTCTGCACTGCACGTCGAGGAGACGTACGGGAATACTAGCTCGGGAGATGAAAGTGCCGGCTCCGTGAAATCTGTCGGTAGCAGCCTGTCCAGGCGAAAACGGGTTCAAGCAGATCCCAACCCGATCCCCGCCAAAGTAATTTCACGGCCACCGCCTCTAACACCGCAACCAGCGACACCTCGCGCTTCAGTGACTGCCACACAGGGATCACCTATCGCCGCGTCTCTAAAGTTGCAGTCGCTGGCGGCTCATTTGTCACAGCTGTGTGGTAACGAAAGGGCGTCGTCAGCTCATTTCCTGAAGTACCTGCAGTCATCAAGCTACATTTCAACATTCGCAGCAATGAAGGCTGCCCTCGAAGCAATAGCCGTGCCAAAATCTCAAGTTCTACGGGAAATCGACATGCTAAAAGAGATCAGCGAATCGTCAGACGAATTCTCATTTATTGGGACCAAAGACATTGAGCTATGCGCCAGGGCGACTGGTGGTGATATTTCGGCAGCCTTGGATCTGGTCGTGGTAATCAAGAGTGCAATGCTGTCTACGGCCGATAGGCTTGCTTGGGCGAATCATATTGACGACCATGTCGGAATGCAGAGTCCCGCTGTGGCGTCAATCCCAGCAAGTCACGCGCAAAGCGGGACCAACGCGATTGCTCCCCACGCGGCTTTCCCGCCATCACCGGTGTATCCGACAACGAAGAAGCCGAAATCGACAAAGCGTTCCGTAGAGCATCCCCAAAATTGGCGAACGGTGGATAAGAGTCTGAAGTCCAAGAAGAAGGGCTCGCAGCACCCTCTGGCCGACTTTATTCCGGCCTATGCGAAGGGAGCAACACCGCAGGATAGTCGTCCGGGTGCCCTTTACACGGATAACGAAGACATTCTGAACTACACTCAGGACGAATGTCGCAGACAAGCTGAGAAAGAGCGTCAGCGAAGGCAACAAGCCATTCGACAAGCGGGAAAATACTTCGGCTCCAATGTCAAGGGAAATGGCAAACAAGTTGCTGCCTATTACGCGATGCAAGCCCGCGAAGCGGCCGAATCGGCTCGAAGATGGGACCTGCGAGCCGCTCGCGAATTGGTAGAGAAACAGAGGTATGCCAAGCGTTGAACTAGGCTGGGCGATAAGAGATTTTGCTGAAAGCTTTCACTCAACAGCGCAAAACATGACCAAAACTGCATTGACATTCATCACTTGACCTTGGCCGAAGCTATTGACGTGTGCATAGATCACGTTCGCCGATGGCACGCGTCCTCAAACTTTGGTTAGTCTGCCATCATTCCGAGCTCAACTTTTGCCCTGACCGTGTCCCTTTCAGTCGCTACACCAGCGAAGCCCTTTAGAATCATCACGGGCGTTGGGAAACATTCGACAAATCATGTAGCTATTCTCAGGCCTGGAGTTGCGAAAGCATTGGAAGCCGACGGCTGGCGCGTGAACAGAGGCCCGACGAGCAGAGGATACATCGTTGTAAGAGGAGTCCAAGGGAGTTAATGGACTGCCTTATTGCTGGGCATGTAGGTGTCCCGAGCCCTGTGCTTGTACCGTGGCCATACAATTTGCCCATGAATACATCTATGACAACAGGAAAGAATTCGCTCCTTCTCGCATGGCCCTCTCGATTTGCGACTTGAGGACCTCCTTCGAACTGTACTCCGGCATCTTGAAATACTGATTGGAGAGAATTGTTAACCGTTGTCACGACATTGAGAACAAGATAACGCTCACCTGCGCACAAGTCATAACACTAGGTAAATAGTTGTCCGGTTTGAAGGGAGGTTCATGCGGCTTCCTGACGACGGTGAACTGCGGATGCAATCCTTTGAAGCCTCCTATGGGCAGTTTGGGAGCTCCGGTGGCGCTGACACAGAAATCAAGTAAGCAAGATGACGAGACCGAGGGAGATCCTTGCGAGCTCACAATTGCAAAAATGTTCGGCGTTCCTCTTTGCCGTAAGATGTCAAAACGTCGACGAGATACTTGATCTGTCTGCTGTCAGCATTGTAGCCATGATCTGCCTTGATTGATTGTTCCAGCGCTTTTTTTGGACCAAGGGAATTCAACACATTGTTCCGTCTAGGCAACCTGACCACTTACTGCTCCTGGACCAGTCTTCCTCCGGATTGCCGAACAGGAGGGCAAGTTCGGCAGCGGAGAATACGTTCAGATCGCTAACCGGGAAGATTATTGAGAACCCTGAAAGAATTGGAAAGCGGCTTCGTCAAATGCGAGGCTCTCATCAAAGAATAATAGACTGACCTTGTCGGAATGCTTCCACTTGTCGGGAAATCCCCTTTCGCAGCGTATAATCCAAAACGGCCATTACATATTCCTCCAGGTTCTCAATCGTAACTGGTACGTTTGCCCCGTTCGCCTGGACAATTTAAGCGCGTTATTGATGAACGCGGACTGGCCATTGCTGAGGCAGACTTACTATGAGTTCAATGCTGTGATCCCCAGGCAACACGAAGTCGAGCCCGAGATCCTCCAACTTCGCACCATCGAGACGAAGGGCGAGGATTTTCTCAGCCTTTTCGTTGTCCGGAAGTGTCCCGTCCTTCTGAATCGCAAGTTTTCGTTGTGCCATTTGCTGAAACTTTTCCATGGTCTGAGCGAATTTCGGATCGACCTGTCGTAGAGTAGCAAGGTCCAGAGGCAGGGTCTCTCCCATTACCGCTCGAAGGAAAACCTTGCTGAAGTTGATGTCGATGATTCTCGAGTCAAGCAATGCCTTGCCGACGAAAGTGCCAAGTGACTTGAAAAGGGGGTAATCACTTTTGGTTGGATGTTGCAGCCCTTCGCCCTCTTCGAGAGGTCGTGGAAACAGCCCTCGAGGGTGATGTACGTAAGGCCCAGCAATGCTTTCGTCGTCGTCTCGCCACAAGCCGAGTTTACGTTCCGCAAAGGCTCGTGAAACCAGCGTGTAGAATTCTAGTGTTGGCCCGAGACCGGTGCCCTCCTCGTCCTGATACTCGATTTCCAGAACGCCGGGGGAAGCACCGTAGAGTTCCATCACTCGGGCAGCTGATTCCAATATCTTGCTTCGGCTGATACGCACTCGCGATCGCTGAACCCGAGGAAGGGCATCTAGCATACCGAGACGTCTGTTACTCTCAGCCGGACCCTGCTGTGCCATCCACTTGCTGATCAACCTCGAGTAGCCGAAAGACGTAGACTGAAGATACGTATAGCGGGCTTCAAACGGGAACAAAAAAGGAAAATGCGTTGGCAGATCCATCGCCCAATCGGGTAAGCAGTTGCTGGCGACGATAACCAACTCTTCCAGCTGTCTGGCGAACTTCGCGGTCAACTTGGGATTTATAAAGACAGCTTCATCAACTGTGTTTTTCGTGTCGCCAGAGTCTTGTTTCTCTGTGTTCAACGCATGCAGCACACGAAGCATGCGCAGAACAGTGGCTTGTGCGCTGTCCACCGGTAGTGTCGAAGGGAGTGCCGATGTCGAGGCAGGTTCGACTGGCGCGGAAGCGGCAGACTGAATTCCGACAACCGGTGCTGGCCCGTCAACTTTCCTGAATTTGATCACAGGCTGCTGCCAAAAGATGGATTGTTTTGGCTTTCCGTCCATCGATGTCTGACTGCGATGAAGTGCGCCGTAGACAGTGTCAGCCATGGACAATTCCTCGGATCCTATCAGAAATTGGAAGTGCCAGTCGCTTGGCGGGGCCCGGACGGCGGCAGCATAGGATCCCAGCTTGGACGGAAGATCGCCGGTTTTGGAGCTTTCGGCAGCCGAGGTTCCGTTTGTCGGCGTGGCAACTCTGGTGCCCGAAGGGGTCGTTGCCTCGGGTTTGGAACCATCTTCGGGCAAAGATAAATCCACAGTCTGTTCTTGCGGACGGTCAATGTCGTCCTGCATGTCATCATCCATAGCATCCTCGAAGATTACGTCGTCATAGTCGTCATCGGCATCGGAGTCGCCATTTTCGCCCTCATCGTCGTCGTCATCGTCTTCTTCAACATCGTCGTGCCGATCAGCAGCGTTGGCCATGGGGTTCTGACTCTCCTCCTTGGCATTCTCGAACTCTCTGTCATCGCTATTGCCCTCGATCGGTGCCGCAGGAGCAGAGACGTCTTGCTCATTGTTCAGATAAGACACGCTTGCGGAAGGCTGGTTCCCTCGTAACCTCTCGCTTCTCCTCCGGGTGGACTCAATATCAGTCGAGTCCGATCGCATTTGACCCGAAGCTGGCAAACTATCTGCTGTCTTGGTGCTCGTGTCTTCGTCCGATCTGCGAGAAGGCCCTGAGATATGCGTACTGGTGGGACCAGAGGTATTTCTTCTCTGGTCGTCGTAGCGGCTTGCGTAGGCGGCTTCTAGCATGGAGGACAAGCCGTTCGCAGCGCCACTCCCGCCATTGCTAATTGAGACTGCCCTTGATCGCAGCCAACTGTTGATTGCCGAGAGAGGAGCAATCGCTTGAACGCTGACCACCATCTCTCTGCAAACGCGCGGCAGATCGGTGCCATCCTCCGCGACTAGTCGCAGTCGAATCTGTCTCACAAGGTTGTTCAAGGAACTTCCCTTCGATTCTTCCAAACCCGATGAAGCAGACTCGACCTCGAAATTTTCCATCCTGCTGAGGCTTTCCTGCAGACGTTTGATCAGAGCGGCAAGTGCCGACGCCTCACCTTCACCGGTCGATAAGACGTCGTATAATATGTGTCGACGTTGTTGAACGACGTCCGTCTCGGCGTCGACGATGAGCTCCATCAGTTTCTCCAGGAGGCGGCTTTTCAGTAACTCGAAGCTAGATAGCGGCTCCTCCTTGTCTGTTAAAAGACTCGCAACGCGCCTCATCAGATTTCGGAAGGCATCGGCGGATATGTCGTTCTCGCTAAGGCTTTTGACAATGGATGCTAAAGGTGGCTGTTCAGGCTGGTGCTCAGCCTTGGGTGTCGCACCAAGGTCTGCCTTGATGCAGATTATCCGGGCGCGCACTACGTTGACGTCGCGAGGGTCGGTCGGTACAGAGGATACCTTTCGATGGCCGCCAGCACCGATCGACGTCGCAAGCGACTTTTGTCCTGGGGAGTCGCTGGTCACACCAGCATGCTCCTGGCTCTTCCCTGCAGGTACGGCACTCGGCGTTTTGTCACGCGAAGGCGCTCCGGTGGAGCCTTTGAGATTTGCCTCCTGTTTACGCTGTGATGACTTTGCAGAGGCCGATAATTCCTGCTTCGCTAGCTTCTCCACTTCAAAGAAGACGCCTTCTCGGTGGAAAGATCGCGTATATATCGATGGCATCTTGCTCAGAAGCAATTCCACAATTTGCAGCGCGCCAAGAATGAAAGCCTCGTTGTCTCGATTGGAAAGGATGGAACTCAAGAAACTTGCTAAAGGCACAGACTACAAGACGAAACGATAAGCCGGGCAGAATGCAACGGAACCATGAGCTTACCTTAAGTGCCACTTGTAACTTTTCCTCATCGCAGAAAGCTATGGCGCGCAAGATGGCGCCGAGAACCTTGGTCCGGATTTTGGATGCGGCCGACGCGCTGTAGACTTCCACAAGAACCGGCAGCATGACGCGGATGAAGCCAATGACGATATCGGATCTTGCTTCAATGAGATCATTTCTTTCTTGATGCTGCTGTTCCAGATCACGTTTATGTGCGGCGACTTTCGCGAGTGCAGCGGCTTTGGGAGCCATGTTGTCATTGCCTGATTGCTCGGAATTGCTGGGCTCCGCTGCAGGATTGGTAGGGAGATTGGCTATCGTCCGCGTTCGCATAGCTTGCACCATCTCGTCGAGATTATTCCTTGATGAATTGCTCGTGGCCGTTTCTCTTTCAAGCTTCGATTTGGCTTCTTTGTACCGGCTGAGCATTCTCTCCGAATAATTCCTGGGATCAAACACCCCGTTAGTGGGGAATGGTGGAAGCATCTCGCACACCAGCGAGAGAACTTCTTCAATCTGTTCTTTCGGCTTCTGTCCGATGTTTGACATGATGGCAGCCTCGGCTGGTGGTATCACGGTGTCAACGTCGTCGTGGCTGGAAGGCAGAACACCTGTCAAGTTATAATACATTGAGCTGTGAATATCGACAGCGTATAATGACATCGTCACTGTCGGGGAAGCTCTTGCAGCGGTGCTGAGTGCCTTGACTATAGAGGTATAGTTCGACGCGGAAAGCGTCGAGGACGTCCCGCCAGGAGAAAGCAAATTGTTGATGGCCCCGAGTGTTTCTTGATCCAGGAGCTGTTCCAGTAGGTCTGGGCGATGTCGATAGCTCTCCAGAGTACGAACAACGATAGTGCATGCCTGTTCGACCAACTTGCTATCAGGATACCCCAGAACAGTTCGAACCATGGGGAAAACGTCGCGGATCATCGGAAAGTATTCGGGCGAAAGATTGCGACAACAGTTGGCAGCAGCTGACAGTGCTGTCTGCTGGACGTGCGTCGAGAAGAAGTCCAGGAAGTTGAGCATAGCACCTAGACCCCCATCCCGCACAATAGCCGAGCCCGTCTCCTTGGAGATGTTCTTGAGGGTACTGAGCGCCTGCTCCGCGAGTTCGATATACTGAATCTCCGTTAATTTGGAGCAAAGGACCTTGACAGCGCCATGGGCGACGACGGTATGCGCAGCGTGCGGCATAGCTTCCATGAGGTTGGCTAGGCAACGACAGGCGAGAATTTGAGCCTGCTGGTCTTCTTCGTCCGGCAACACTCCCCCAGCGCTCAGAGCGATTGCAGCAGCGAGGTCTTCATCCTCACCTCGGAATCCTGTCATATGCGTGTCCTCTTCTTCTCCAGGCGCACGGTCGATGACAGGCTTTCCTTCCATGATTGCTATGAATTGCTTGACCGCGGCGTCAAGAGGAAAGCTGACGAGCTGATCTTCCATACTGATGGCGAGTTCGTTAACCGCATCATTAAGAGCCTCCATACGGATGTTGGGCATGGGCGATTTGAGCTCCTTGAGAATGCGCTTCCACTTGGAGGATCCTCCTCCGGAGCCGCCACCAAATCCGCCAAGCCCATAGAAACCGCCGAAGAGGCCACGCGCATCGCGCAATAATGCTTCGGCTTCAGCGCTGCCGCCGGGAAAGCCTTCAGCGCGCAACGCGGCCTGGAGACGTTCCATAGCACTCAAGGCTCCTGAGCCGGCTGTTGGCCCTTCACCTGCTCTATCCGTGTTGGCAGATCGAGGTCGCGATTTCGGAGCTGAAACCAGATCCATAGCTGATGCGTCCCCAGCGAGCCCTCCGTCAAATTCTTCGTTTTCATCGTCAAAGTTGTCGTCCTCCTCGCTGTCCAACAAAGCAGCTTCAAATTTTGCGATATCAAAATCTCGTTCGTGACGGCTGCGTTGCGCGTCGTCGTTATCTGAAGGCTTCGTGCCTTTCTTCAACTTTCCTGTCTGACTTCGGGTCGCTCTGCTGGCACCTGCGGACTCGGATTCGAGGGGCTTAGACGACGATCCCACACCGCTTTTCTTCGCGGAAGTCGACGTGCGCAGACTATGACGTCTTGACGCATTTGAGGGCGGCGGTAGATCAACAAAGTCGTCCATGTTGAAGTCTTCATCATCAGACGGGAAGTCATCGAATCCGTCGTCTATTGGCGAACAGTCATTATTCATGCAAGACGCGAGTCTGTCTGAATTCGGTCGCTTACCATCCTCGCCATCTTCGTGAGCTTGGAATTGACGAGACCTCGTGCTTGTAGGCATTTTCTCCTTTTTGGGCGCCCTGAGAGAGTCATTTCGATACATTATTAGTTGGCTGAGTGATTCATCTCATAGGTGTACTTACTTTTCCTTTCTAGCCGATGCGGCCTTTCCCTTGCCTTTCGCGCTCATGTCAGATTCCCCCTTGAACCCCTGGTCTTGTCCTTTCCCTTTGGCGTTGGCTTGCTTGCCTTTGCTAGACCCAATTGCGTTGCTGTTCTGCGACGGAGTGTGTGATTGACTGAGAGTGGATCGTCTTCTGCGTTTGCTGGACGGCAGAAATTGGGAGACGTCGGATTCACCAGTTGGAGATCCTTGCCGTGCCCGCTTTTTACCTTTGTCGGGAGGCGAGTCGGATATGGGATGATCACTGGTTACGGAGGGGATGACGGTCTTCTGACGGCGTCTGTTCCGCGTAGGCAAGGTTGGAAACACGGAAATCGTCAATGCGGAAAGGAGAAGGGGTAAATGTCAGCTCATCATCTTTGACATGAAGTTGACATGAAGGAAGGAAAATGGAAAAGCGCGAGATTGGCCTATTCGATCGGGATTTCACCCGTGACGGTAAAGAGGTCAAAGGCTCTCGAGTCGATTCAAGCTCCTCAATCGAATTTTGATCTAATAAACGGCGACAAGACCTTTGCGTGTGGAAGAAATTGTGTAACGGAATCCTCACTCACGCTACTCTCCCCGTTTCTTCTGATGGAGCCGTTGGCTTTAGAATATAACCTTTCTCTGAAATTGAGGCGGTGGCGGTAGTCGAGGCGGCTTCTCGGGACGGGAAACCCACTGTGTTCGCTGCAGCTGATAACCTGGAGGAGCGTCTCTTTCCAAGTTGTGATGGAGCGTCCGAAGATTGCAAAGTAGAGGAGATACCTGAGATGCTAGACTGTTGGGAGGCAGAGGCGGATGTGGCGGATTTGAAGTCCCTGGTTTGGCGAGATGACGTAGAAATGCGTGCGGCGTCGCTGGCTAGGTCGCTATTGGTTTTGCCACCTGGCCTACTCCTGAGTTTCGTGCCTTGTGGCGATGACGGAGATGTTGAGGGGTATGCTTGATCGAGGCTGGAATTGGGATCACGAGACGGATCGGTGTAATTACTCATGCCTGAGTGTGCTATTCATTGGTGATGGGGATGACAACCGATGTGTTCATCAGTTGTTCGGCGCTGTCGTGTCACCGGATGTCGGGGATATCTCGACCAGCAATCGCAGCGGAAATGCAGAAGTCGCGAGAGAAATCCGGATCTGGTCTCGGTCGAGCGGTCATGCATGCAAAGGCAGGCTGGGTAACGGTATGGACCAGAGAGAACCAGGCTTGCGACTCGATCTCTCTTGAATTTGGGGCTTCCAGTTACATAAGCGTCCGAGGCATTTTGGTTAATTTAGGCTTCAAAATGGACACTATCCTGGTTGTCCGTCGGCTGTTTTAGCTGCTGTCTCCCGCGAGCTCTCCCGCGGACACCGATTGGTCACCGGCGGTCTCCGTACCGCCTTCGCAGGATTTCGTGGAGGCCCACAGATTTCGGCAGCTTTTTCGGCAGGCCCACGCGGCCCGGTTCACCCTCGGAACCGCTTTGGATTTCAGAATCGAACGCATTGATCGGCTCATTACCGATTAGCTCTCCGATTGCAGCCTTGTTTTGTAAAGACAGAATTCAGCCCAACGCACGAGGACACCGACTGCCCGATGTGCCTTGGCAAGGACTTGGCTGTGAAACAACGCCGTGTCGTCCAAGCTATCGCACTTCACAAACAGTCGTCTGAAGGAAGTGCGGTACATATATCCTGAGATCAGCGCAAGCCGAACCGACTGCAGAGATAGCGTATCGCCAGCTGTATCGGCCCATTACGCACAAAGCACGGTATTCGCCCTGTCATTGCATCAACAAAATCGGGATGACGAGCGGAATTTGCAGCGCCTTCGTTAGTAAGGCGGTGATGGCCATTGTTCTCTTTAGTGCCGTGGGGGTGGATGCAGCAAGGAAAAACAGGGCCTATTGCCCCCAGGACCCCTACGTGAGTCGCTCAGCGATATTCCGGGCTCGCGATGCGCATTCTGACGAATTGACGGTCACGACCTCAGCTTGATCCCGAAAATGATCAGTAAGCGAATCTCATTTGCCCCAAGACGCGGATTTGTCGTCTAACGGTGCACAGGTGCAATCCCTTACGTTACATTCCCGTTCTCTGGGGCGCAATTCTAGCCTTGACGCTCTACTTCTTGGTTTCCATCCTCTTGACTATCCGTAAGTCGGTACTGACCCATCGAAATGACACAACTGAGGTTTGAACAGAGTTCTTTCGACATGGTGGCAAATACTTTCTCTGTTTGGTCATTGGCGCGTACTGTAAGTGAGACGGTAACTGGCCGGCAATGCTCTGACGAGCAAGCATCTCAGGCGAGGGTATCGGCTTGACAATGAGAATACCATTCCGAAGCAATCCTCACAGCACGGGAATCTATATCGTAGAATATCTCTTTGTCGTTCTATCAGTCAGTTACACACCACCGAGTTCTTGTCGCAGATGCTGACACTATACGCAGCCCTGCGCCTTCTTAGCAGGTGCGCTTTGTGACTGCTCATGGCATATTGGGGACTACTAATATAAGAGCTCGGATAGCTGACTACATCCTCCTTGGGCGCATCACGCGACACCTTAACGGACATGCCCATCTCAAACCGATCAACCCCAACAAGATCATGCGCATCTTTGTCGGTTCTGATATCTGCACATTCCTCATTCAAGCCGCAGGCGGTGGACTCTCCACTGCACAGGACAACAAGCTGCGAGACGTCGGCAGCAAGATCTTCTTGGCTGGTATCGCTTTGCAATTGGTGAGCTTCGCCTTCTTCACCGGTGTCTACCTCATGTTTGCTTGGAGAGTGTAAGTCTCTGCGCAGAGATATCCTTTTAATCAATAAAAGCTAACAACTCTCCCCAGATACAAGCATGATCCTGTCATCTGGAACCATCGAGGCTGGAAATCTTTGTACCTTGCCCTCGGTTGGACCTGCATCATGTTCTTGGTAAGCAGCGAAGTCCACAGAGACTATAGTCGGTACTAATAGCGCGTTATCTCTCAGATTCGAAGCGTGTACAGAACCATCGAGTTGAGCGAGGGGTACACTGGCTACTTGAATACGCATGAGGTGCGCTTGCTCCGGTCGCAGATTGTAGATCTATACTCACATCCCCCTTGCACAATAGCCATACTTCTACTTCCTGGACACCGTAAGTCACCAGACGGAGGCCCTGAAAAGAGGGACGTCTGACTCAACTCAACCTTTAGTTGCCACTGTGGCTCGGCATTACGGTTTACGTTTGGTTTTGGCCAACCAAATATCTCCGCGAGGACAATCGGATTCTGCCCGCCAGCGAGGCCGGGGCGGCAGATGAATACGCCGGTACCATGACAACTGTCCTGCCTGATGCCGCGCCTGTCGACCGCTCTGCTTCGCCTACGACTTCCAAGGAGACCGCAAGCGGAGCGATTGAGGGAAAGAGATTATCGAGCTGAGTTGTATAACTGTGTGAGATAGATCTTGTGCCATCTTGCTGCTTGCCATAATGACATGTATTCTCCGCCAAGACCAATAGCGGGACTAGCGGGACATCGGAGGTGCTTGTGTCAAGCTGAAACACTGACTTTTCAGGGGTTTTTGCAGGCGGCATGCGGATGAAAATACGCAGGGCTTCTTTTGCCGAAGCAGATCTGTGGTTTGATGGCACTAAGTAGCGAAACAGGTCATCGTACGTTGCACTCGATTCAAGCATCTTCCATCAAGCCCTCGACACAACACGACGTCTTCATACTCCAAGATGTCCCAAACTCCGCCCTCCTCCGAGTTCGATCAGCAGCGCAGGATGCTTTCCAATCAGTCTGACAATGGTTGGAGGAGCCGTCCCGCGCACCATGCAAGCGGCAACAATCGGGCTCATCACGCACCCGGTCAAGCCTTTGATCAAGGCATCAATATGCGTAGCGAAAGCATCCGAGATGATGTGACGCCGCCCAGAACTGTCGATGTCCGCGTCATCTATGGCAGCGCCGGCGCAAAAGCTCCTGCCCAGCATTTTGTGGAGGATTCGAATCTCTTGTACGGCGATGTATTGACTTTGCGAGAGCCCACTCCGCCATCCTTCACCTGGTTCACCACGAACCCTAGAGTTACCGCCGACACCGAACATCAAGCTATCACCAGTCCCAGGGTGGCGGATTGGCGGAAACCTGCACCTGGAAATTATGCTCGATCGATTGCGGCGTGGGACAGCAAAGTTTCTGTCAAACATCTGTCGTCAATCAATACAGATGCCCTGAACAAAAGAGAACCTATGATATGGAATGCGGAGACCGTTGATGTCACAAGTACGCAAGAACTAGACAGGCTTGCCCAACAAGCCGCTCTGCTTTTTGTCGGGGGAAAAACGGAGCAGAAGGCTTCGAGAGGGATTCTGGATTCTTTGCCGGTCGATGTCACTCGATCGCAACCGCCTGTCGTGCCAGCTCCAGCCATTGAACTTCCTCAGAAGACAGTGACAAAAAATGACACCACCAGCTCAAGCGTCAAAGCTCGCAAGCCAATCCCCGTGCCCTTCAGCAGGAAACTTGAAAGCTCCATACACGCCACCGGCCCAGTCGTCAGGAACAACAAGTACGCTAGCAAACGAGCCGGAACTGAGAAGTCCAGCATTGTAGCGGGAATGGGATGCAATGAGATTTTTGTGTCGATGAGGCGTGAGGGCAAATTGACGGGTGTTAAGGACACGATTGACACGGGAGGGGTCTCGGCGCAAAACCAAAGGAGCTGCAATGAATTCAACGTGAGTGGAGTTTTCGGAAGAACTATCTTCTTAGGTTGACTGTCATCCGTTTGACTTGACCAGTCTCCGGGGCGAAGCAAGGCTGCTCATAGCGCAGACCGTTCGATTCGACGTAACGGTCCCGAGAATTTCACCCGAACCTGCGGCTTGTGATACAACGGAGGGTGGAGGTTGTTGTCGATTTCTGGCCTGTGCCGCGGCAGCTGTTTCAAGCGAGGACGGTTGCACGATATCCACATCGCGTCCAGGACGCCAAGCGCCAACATATCGAAAGGTTCCGGTTTCAAGGATAAGCGGAGCGGACGAGCAAATCTTTGTGTTAAGAGGTGTTGAGGTGAACGCTATGGCACTTCCGCAAACCAGACATTGTTCGAAAGGGCGAAGCATTCTCGTCCGATGGTCCGAGCGGTCGTGAACTGTCGTTGGGGATGACAGCAGCTTTGATAGTATACTAGCTCGATATGTAACTTAGGGCGCACTTAGGTCGACGGCGCAGCAAAACCATCCATGGTACGTCGTTGATCAGCGGCACTCGTATTGATCAAGGCATCAGTCTGAGACGGCGCGTCAGCGAAGATATTTTTTGATCCGGTCCATACCGGCTCCAGCTCCACAATGCATTGAATCAGAGGTAGTTATCTGCTGACACTGTTGTTGTACACCGAGATGTCATTCTATTCTTTCGCAGCGGCGCCACCTTCCTTGTACGCAGCGGGTTCCGTCTTCAAGTCAGCGACACCTGTAGCATCTCCAACACTGGCATCGATTGCAGAAGCATCCGCGGCTGCTGGAGTTGCATCAGAGGCATCTTTGGCTGTTGCTGCAGAACCAGGAGCGTTTGCGAGTCGTGCATCCAGAGCGCGTAAAGCTAGTGCTCTGTCATGCATATCCCTGTTCAGTCGGAAGGAGCACCGCCCATCATATGCGCGAACTTACCGTCTCCTCTCAGCTTCAGCTCTCGCGCCTCCAGGGCCTGGGAGCATCTGATAGGCTGCCCCGCTTGTAGCAGAGACAGTGTTGTCCCACGACTCTACGACTTTGAACCTGACAGCAAGGTTGAAAACGAGGTTGGCCACCTTTCCGATAGGACCTCTATCACAAGACAGAATGATGAGAATGTGCGCAATACCGTCTTTCTGGCTGAAACGTACCTGACCAGAGGCGGGAACCAGTTGACAAAGGCGAAAGTCTCGCTCCGGTCGCCTCGGAATTCTCCATTTTCGCTCATCTTGAAGAATCGAAGGTATACCCACGAAATGAAGAATCCAAATTGAATGATAATGTAAGGGTTTTGACCGAGAATGATGGTAAGGATGTTGGAGACTAGCAGGTATATTCCGGGTAGATTCTGAGGAACCGAAAGTTCAGCTTGAATACAAGCGCTTGAGAGGTACCGAGCAACGATTTACCTTGACGCGCATACGGAGCTTGCCAAATACTTGCACTTGGTGCTCAGGAATGAGCTGGGTGAATGCGACAAGGAAACCCGTCTGAAGCGCTGTTTGCCCTTGTATGGGCGTCCCGTAGCTAATATGTGTCACCGTCAGCCGGAAGGTGCTCCTTTCAGGGAGAGGGCCTTTGCGGTGACTTACAGAAAGACCTCCGGATGCCCAAGAACAAAGTACTCGATCCAGCTAAGACCAAAGGCTATGATATTTGATGCCACAATGACGATCACGCTGAACCGAATGAGTTCTCGAGGTCCCCATACGCGCTCCAGGTACCTTGCTGCAGCTGGGAGGGCGACGACGGAGATGACGAACTGGCAAGGGAGACATCCAAATTAATACTGGACGAATAGTATACTCGGCTTTTTGACTGACCTGAATGATATTCGTCTCTACCCATCCAGCAGTCAAGAAAGTCCACGGAAACCACAGAGCCTTGCCGGCAACGACGATGAGATACGGTGGAACTTGCAAGCCGATTCCATCACCAGTCGGGAACTCATCCCCAACCCCATTTCCCAAGGCTCCTCTGACGAGATTCGATACCGAACTTGCCTGAGC
This sequence comes from Naganishia sp. PT2105A-2, assembly GCA_023628115.1. Taxonomy (NCBI): domain Eukaryota; kingdom Fungi; phylum Basidiomycota; class Tremellomycetes; order Filobasidiales; family Filobasidiaceae; genus Naganishia; species Naganishia sp. PT2105A-2. The sequence goes on along the minus strand of JAMALG010000048.1, from coordinate 33,042 downwards.
GTAAGGTCCGACGTGCGAGAAAACTTGGTGAAGTAGCGAAAAAACTACCAATGTACCGGTAAGGATCCGTGTTCCGATTGGCACATTCTGTAGGAATGGCAGGAAAGAATAGGTCGGCATCGTCCAGATCTTTTTAGTCCGTCAAGGGTTTCTTGCTTAGTAATGGGCGACTGGAAGGCTTTCGAGCGAGCCTCGTTGGGGAGGTCCTGAAGTCTCCCGGATAGAGTGTCTGGTTGACCAGAGATCTGAAGAGCACTGGTCGTCTTGATAGGTCGGCTGGCGGCAAGGACGAGTTGGGCCATCTGTCGCAACGCTCGGACTGCCATTTTCGAAGGAGAATCTGAACGGGGAGACGCGCCCGGCGATCGAGGGAAGCTATTTCGCCGAAAGGGAATATTCATGTAGGCAAGGCGGTTCCATCGGCAGTTGGCAGTTTGATCGGTACACCAGTAACCAGCTCAGTAACCTTGACCCTCCTAAGGAATTACAGCCGGTATGTGACCGGTCGCCCCGGAGCAAAGCGGAGCAAGAAGAGGCTCACAGGATCACTTCAAGCAGCAAGACTGCTAAATCGGAGACTCCTTGACCGCGGCGAAGCAACCCAATTCACACACGTCATCGATAACATTCACGAGGTGTCGCAAAACTTCATCATGACTGCCCAAGGACTGCCGACGTTACAGCGCCTCGGAGCCGGAGTCTTGCCGATACCGACATTTGTGGTGCACCGAGCTATAAGCGGGCTACCGACAGAATTGTCTATACAGGTATACGATGATCGTATAATGGTCCTGCTAAGTCAATTAGGAAACAAGGTCGGATGTCTGGTGAGTCATTTCAATATTGGAGTTTTGAAAACAATGTTGACGGCTGGAATACGAACGCAGACACAAGCATCCCTCCCGGCCTCAATACCGTTGACGACACCGCGGGCTCGTGCGGAACCAACCGAAAGCAATGATGCCTCCACGAACCTCCTTTCCATGTTGCCGACACCTTCTCCGTCAATATCGCTACTTCCCTTAGTCGGCGCACCTCTGCAACCGACTCGGCATGATTTCTTCGTCTCGCAGATCGCTACGGTCGTTTGGTGGCTATCAGAGACTTCGGCGGTCTCGGGTACGCAAAGCAGCAGCAGAGCGCGGAGACCGGTGGTGGTGGGACTGGCGTTGAAGCATGATCGTGGTACGGCTTCGCCATATGATGGTGAACAAGACGAGTTCGACATTTTATCGTCGGAGGATCGGCATAGTTTCGCGGAGATAATATCCATGGTAGCAGAATGGCCTGGGGCGTAATGTCTCGCGTAGGTTGTCATCTCAAATATCTGGCAATGCTGCGAGAGCGCTTGAAGCGATGTATATCTACTTTGTGGTACATGCATCATCTTCATTGGCATTCAGTGCATATTCTGAATGATGTCCATTTGATTTTCGTCTGGCTCATCGCCGGCGTGTGCTGCGACGTAACCCTGGAGGCGCTGATGATCCGTCAATCTTGCCTGGCGGTTTCAGGTTTCCAGGAGTAGCGATATCCGAATCAGTACTTGCGCTCCCGCGCTTGCCCTCGTCCAATGACGACAGGTCCGATAGATCGCTTTCAGGCTCGTGAGGCTTTCTTTCCGATGGCGTCTTCACGTTTTTGGCAGCTCGAACCTTGGGCTTTTCGGTAGGATTGTTGCGATCCGCCTTCGTGCCGCTCGCAGTCTTGTCTAGCCGTTTAGACTCCTTGATGGAATCGCCTGATTCATCTGCGTTCACCTCGTCTTCACGCTTTCGCTTTGCCGGCTTTTTTACCACGGCACCCAAGTCTTCCCATCCTCCGTTCTCACCCAGCAACAAGATCGCTTCATAGGCTTCTTGCGTTACGGGTTGCACACCTGAAGATCCGCAAGGAAGATGAGTGGTCGAACGACCTATGCGGTGAAAGCTTACTCAAACGGCCCCGGTTGACCAATGCCATTTCCTTGATGGCTTTTAGGCCGCTTTCCTTTATGTACGAGACACTTTTCGGAAGATCAATCCTGCTCGCCAACATTTTGAGAAGCGCTAAAGTGACTGGATGCTTGACACGCGCTTTGAATTTAACGTCGACCTAGAGAAGACTGCGTCAGATGGTTCATCATTCTCCATGACTCGACGTAGCATGCGCACCATGTACCAAGTGGGAGAGTCTTGGTTTGATCTGGCGTCGAAGTAAGGATGTTTACTGACACAGCACCCAGTATCACGAGTTAGTCCAGAACGCGAAAACGAGTATCGGCCTAACCTGTCCCATGCTGTATCTAGGTTACGATTATGCAGATGGGGTTATGGCAGCTCCCCTTCAGTCGGGTGAGTGAGAACTTGAGCTATAAGACATTACTCACAGTCAGGATAGCCTTCTTTGTGAACGGTCGCGAGTCCATACACACCCGGCACTTTGCAGTTTGAATGGTAGAATAGGACCTGCGAAGGAAACATGATGAGTGACTGTCCAACAAAACGCGCAGCAAGCATGATACCTCGTCACCGATTTTCATCTTTTCCTTCATTATCTTTTTGGCCTCGTGATTGCGGACGCCTAAGCCGTACAGATCAGGTCGGAACGCTCAGGCATCCTCTCAGGTCAACAAACTCACCATCCCATTTGGAAATTCCGATCTCCTCAAAGTCGTCTATTGAGAACTGGTCGAATTGTCCATCATCGCATGAGTCTCGATACATACTTAAGAAGTCTTGAGAAGTACCTTGACATCCACACCCTTCTCCAACCTCGTATCGGGCTCGGCTTTCATCAACCAAGGCATAATACGTGGTAGGCGTCGAACTGTTTTCAGTCGTCCGGTTTCGTCAAGATGCCACTGCGTCGACGCCGTGGGCCGTGAGAGTTTGCGGTGCGAGGAATCGCTACACCTGGACGCCTGAGGACGCCAATGAATGGAGATATATATAGCGTGAGATGGGTCAAGTGAGCAAGCTAATCTGATCCTGCTTTCGCTCTGTTTGGTACCGGTCTTTTGGAAGCCTCACGGAAATGACAGGCACATGAAAGCCCATGGCACGCTAGGCGATTTTGCGATCGGCGTTTCAGGGTGAGACCGCCTCGTGAGGTCCAGCTGCCTGTTCCGGATCCGGCAGTGCGACGTTTGTCGACTTCCCTGGGGCGGGTTCCATCGTCGCTAGCGATGCAGGTATCCGATATATAGCAATCGGCAAAGAAGGACAGTCTCACAGCCTCGGCGTCGATCCTGGCGATGAAAGGACTCGCGGGAGATCTCAGATACAACCCTCGATTGTCCATTCGCTCACGCAAGGATGTCGTCTCGCAAGTTGACAGCCAGGCAGCAGGCGATATTGGAAGAACATCTGGAGGACATGTTTCGCGAGCTAGAGAGGGATTACAACAAGAGGTAAGCATGCTTGAGGTGATGATGCGGGTAATGGAAATCCAATCATCACAACAGAACGGATCCGGAATCTGCCATTCCGACGGTTGATGTCCTACTCGCGAATCGTCTTGCGAAACTCCTTCGCTTAATCCTCGCAATACCATCTATACCGCCGACGAGACACCTTCAGATAGCCTTTCTTCTAAGGTTCACAGCGTCAGCCCGGGAGTGGATTGCTGGATATCCTCTTCTGTGGCCGAGCGGGTATTCCTCAACATCGCAGGGGTCGACTTCAGATCGGGAGAGCCAGGCAGAAGCGACGATCCGAAGCCTGCTTGATTTCCTGAAACAGCTGGACGACGGCTGGCAAGTAGTGCTGGTCGGAAGAGCACGAGAGGCGGGAACATCGGTACCGCAAGACGGCAGCGCCACATCCGCCGTACTAACGGCCACGGAAAGGTACGCCAGAATTGTGCCGAAGTCAAGTCGATGCGCTAGCTTATGCCTGTTCCCACCTGCGGCAATATAGGGTCAGGTTGCAATCGAGCATCATAGCATTCCGGCAGACACTGCTCAAATGGATCGCTCGGCATAGACGGGCATCTACGTGTAATAACCGCCTGCAGGGTGGACCAGTTGCCAATTCTACGCAAAGTCAAGAGGTGGAGGGCGAAGCGAGCGAATCAGAGGCTGCTGCATCTCCTCGGATTGTGGAAGCAACGGTGGATCAGGAAGATTTCAGGTCCATTGGTTTCAATGAAGCGGAAAAAGATGACTGGCCGGGCGATTGGGAGGTTGCCATAGCCAATGCGTTGAACGGGACGCTGGAGCTTATAATTTAGGACAGGCCGCCAACAACCCGGGAGTGCACCATTGTTATAACACTGGTATGAGTCTCCCTCCATATGCTAGCGACGCCTCTTCGTGCGCCGTATTGCGGCATCTTCCACCTCATCCTGATTAGACATACAAGTGTCATGTATCTCAGCTGAGGGGGCCCGGATGCCATGATATAGCCACCATGAGCGAGATCAACAACTATACTAGTTGCCAACAAAAACAGTTGTCGGACCAATCCTCAAAGACCAATAAACAACAGCCAGACCCAAGTGATGTCGCATGAGATTCATATGATGACCAACATGCAATACCGTCCCGAAACCTATACGATCAACCGATACAACGGGTAAACTATACTTTTCTTCGATACCTTGAGGCTTTCGTCCCTACATCAACCAGCTCCAGAATTTGCCGTACCACGTCGTGGGCTTCTCCTCTTCATAAGTCTCTGCCTCGATCTGCGCGATGTCGGACACAAAGTCCATTTCGGACACTCGAACGAATCGAGTCTTCTTGATGAACTTGAAGCCGAAGTACAGGACCGGGAACAAGCCCAAAGGCAAGTAGGAAGTGATGAAGTTTGCGGTGAAGGCGGTCTCAGAAGAAAGGAAGACGTTCCAGGAGAAGAAGATCAAGATGACTGAGATCATGACGATGGCGTACCAAGCAGCGAAAGCCTTGCCATTGAATCGCGACCAGTAAGGCAGATCCCGTCGGTTCATACCCTGAACGCGCATGCCCTTGTGGAATCGAATGTAGAGGAAACAGATGCCCCACCACGTCAGAAGGCCAGCTGCGGCTGTCATGTTGGCGAAGTAACCGAAGACCTGGCCGGCACTGCTTTGGAGCGACATGTAGGCCAAGGCACCGAAGAGAGCACAGAAAATGACGGAAACCCAAGGAAGACCGTTCTGGGTACATTTGGTGAAGACTTTAGGTGCCCGGCGAGAAAGGGCGAGGCCGTACAGAGCTCGGGACGAAGTGTACAAGTCGGAGGAGGCGGCGGACCAGGCGGATGTCAAAAGACAGGCGTTGACGATAGAGGGTAAGGCTTTGATACCCGATCGCTTGATGGCGATGACGAAAGGCGATCCGGCGGCGTTCTTGCTGCCCAGACCGAGGTTGGGATAGTTGGAGGGAACCAGGAGGCCGATAACGAATGTCCCCAGAATGTAGAACAGCAAGATTCGGATGTAGACTCGCTTGATGGCTCGAGGAAGGTTGCGTCGCGGGTTCTTGGCTTCACCGGCTGCAATGGCTGTTGATCAAAGGAAGTAAGTGTCCTGTTCGTTGTACCAGGGGCTGGATGACGTACCGACAATCTCGGTGCCGATGTAAGAGAAGGCTGCTTGAGAAAGGACCGCCCAGAAACCGAGGAACTTTCCCAGCGCCCCTGGAATACCGGCGTATTGCACAAGGGGACCAGGGTTTCTCCAATACTCGAAACCGTGAGCAGTCTTGTCAGGACCTCCTCCGGCAGTCAAGATGATACCGAGGATGATGAGGCCCACGATCGTCAGGACTTTGATCGATGCGAACCAGAACTCGCATTCGCCATATACTCCGGCACCAGCAAAGTTTATAGCAAAGACGACGACGAGGCAGATGGTGATCCAGACGCCATTGTTGACTGATTTGTTCCAGTAGTTGATCAGGACTGCCGCTGCGGACAGCTCGGCAGGCAGAATGATTGTCCAGTTGTACCACTGTATAGAAAGAGGGAGGCAAAAAAATCATCAGTTGATCGCGTTCCGCCAGGCAAATACAAACGACTTACGTAGTTCCATCCCAGAGTAAAGGCAAATGCAGGATCGACGAACCGGTCGGCAAGCTTGATGTGTCCTCCCGGCACAGGCAGGTAGGCAACCATTTCACCCAGCGAGATCATGACGGCGTAACAGATAGAACCGACAACAGCGTAGCCGAGCAGAAGACCTAAAGGTCCACCGTTCTTCAAGGCTCCCGCTGTTCCCAAGAACAGACCAGTCCCAATGACTCCTCCGATCTGGAAGATGGATCAGTTTGAGAAAGTTGCAGGGCGATCGTTCCAGCTTACCGAGATCATTGCGATGTGGCGACTCTTCAATTGTCGCTTAAGCTCTCCGTTTTGAGGTCCAATGTGCTCGGGGTCGTATTCGCCTACGCCGTAATCGATTTGCGGCGCACCGACGTGTGCGTCGGCGTATAGGTCATCCTTCTTATCGTCGTACGGAATCCCAGCCATGATGAGGATACAAGAAGGAAGGAAGGAAGGAAGGGAGAGACGCGGAGGAATGAAAGGTGAGTGCGATAGGGGCAAGTGAAGTGAATCAGGCGACGCAGGTCGAGTCCCACCTATATACTTTTCACAGACGACAGCGGACTGATTCGGCCATTGGGCCAGAGGGCCTGGATGCGATAAGGCTCTCCTAGCTGCCCTCGGTCCCCCCTGCTCCCGGCCTTGCTTGTAAGCTAATCGCGATGTATCAGACACCGGAGTCCAGGAGCCTGGAATCCGGCGGCGAAGATAGCAAGCAGATTGCAGGAAGGCATTTGACGACTACAGCCTTACGGTTCTGGCTTTCTGCCTCGATTCTGGCAGCCGTTCTCGCTATCGTTACCACATCGTTATCATCGGATATCCGAGCTGGCTGAAGCCTTACAGGACTGCGGGGCAACAGCTGGGGCAGCTGCTGGGGACGGGGTTGACTTCCCGTACGCTTTCCCGTTGGTAAGGTATGTACTACTGCACATTCAGTGCGTGAGCTATTCTTACTCTCTCAATCACTCCAGCTCTCCCTCTGGCGCCCAGGCGTCAACTGGCCATGTGCCGAAATCACAGAGCCTGCTACAAGGCGGAAGAAAACGTGAACAGATCGAGAGGCGAATCGAGAATTGCACTTCAGCATACGACAAATAGGAGAGGAGATAGGAGAAGCAAGCTTACATAGCTGCTCCCATGTGGTGAGTCGCTGCCAGCTGTACAGTGTAGTGAAGGGTCCAGTTTCGGATAAGGTTGTTTGAGCTGGTTCAAGTCAAGACGTATCCCCTAACTGCAGGGTCCGAAAAAGCTGAATCCAACACAGTGTACGGTGTACAGTCGTTCAGTTGTCAAATTGTCGATTGATGAGCAGCCTTGACGATCGTAGCTACCATAGAGCTAGCTATAGAGCTGGTCATGATTGACCACTAGTTGACCATAAGTAGTAGCTATCAGAGAGAGCTCCAGGAGCTTCCTATAGTAGAACCTAGAGTCAACTAAAAATAGAAAGAAGACTTCAGTAGATCCCGCGAGCTAGCCGGGAGCGGATTCAGAAAGCTATTCAGAAAGAGAGACCGTGGAGGTCCGCGGACACTCCCCTACCGTCCGGGAGCTCGTCCGGGGGTACTGGGTAGTGTCTGCGGCCATAACCGTGGCAGCTATAATTCTGCCATAGCTCCTGCCGTCATCGCTGCAGATCAGCAGCTAGATATGTAGCTAGATCAGCTGACAAGGTAGATAGCTAAGCTGATAGCTAGGTCAGCTGCTAGGTCATATAGGTAGATGGCATGTCGCGTGAGCTTTCTGCACCCTTTGTTTCTGCAGATGGAGTCTCTTTAGCGGTCTCTTTGTAGCCCTCTGCAGCTTGCCCTGCACTCTGCCTGCAGGCCTTCCTTCTGTAAAAGACGAGACCTTGGTCGGGAAATACATGTATGGTACACCTGCATCTTCAGCATAGTTTGAGGTTGATCAGTGAGCTGGTCAGCGGCTATCGCGCGGATGCTAGCCAGCTTCCTAGCCGCTGGACTTGAAACCGACTTCTGACATCTATTGACTGAAACCCTTACTGATAGCCAATTTTGCCACCGGGACTCGCCGGCGTCACAGAACACAGGAAAGTGCCAGAGCAGCGAGAGCGATACCAGGATCCGAAGCTACAGAGGTGTCACACACCTCTGTTATCACCCTGGTTGGAGGAAGCTAGGCTTTCTGCTATGCGGCTGCGTTATCTCCACGACCGAGGTAACTATCAGCTTAGCTATCCTATCGCAAGGACGTGCTGTTGCAATCCTGACATCCCGCCAGTCACTGTAATTCTCCATTGTTGGTGCCACGATACTGCCACGATACTGCCACGATACTGCACGATACTGGCCATGGAAGTATTCCGGATCCCTTTAGCTCTGCTTAAGCGCCTGTTCAAGTCACTGATTGCTGAAGGAGGACGGGGCTGTTCAGGGATTCTGATCCAAGGTCCCGAGTGCCCAGAAGTAGACTCTTGCAAAAACAGGGGTCAACATAAGGAAAGGCGCTGAGGACCAGGTAGCCGCCGGGGAGCTCGCCCAAGCGTCGGGAGTCTCAAGAGACAACTCGAGAGACCTGTGAATGCTCCTTGCGTGATACCATTGGATTCCTAGCGGAAGCTCTAGTAATAGCTGCCTTGGAGTGCCTTGGTTAAATAGCTGGAGACTGAAGGGTATACGTAAAAGCTGAAGAGAATTCGGAGATCGCTCACGCGCTAGGCCTGAGCTCTTCGCCACCAACACCTCGTCATCTGGAAGTAAACCGTCGCGTGCGTGAAGGGTTCTTCGAGCTTCGGTACGTGCTTCGGTATGAAGTCGATATCTCGTGACCCATCGTGACCCTGTACTTCGGGGGTTCATGTGAATAGATGCTAATAGCGCAACCAGCCGCAATCAGATGCAAGGCTGCCTTTGCGGTAGCCAGTTACACATTTCTGAATCTGTCGAGAAGAGGAACACGCGGGACGCATTCCCATCGGCCAGCTATCATCATACTACTACTTTCGTCGATCGCTGTGGGTGCTGCCATTGATCGCTGCGAGACCGGCTCTGATTCAGCCTATACCTTTACAGCACGTCTCCGAAAGATTTTCCGATTCCCTTCACTGATGGGAATTTCTCAAGCTATATCGTCTTCCGGCATGTGTTTCTTGGCCCAGATCGGCGCCTGATTACCGGAACCCGTCGTCCAGACGTCACTTTCGCCCGCCTAAGAGAAATGATGCCAAAGTCTACTTCAACTGAAACCACCATTCATTCTTAGCCCTGAGATTCCCATACATGCATGCAATGTCCAAGCTCTATCATTCCCGTACCATCGGCCGACTAAGAATGACTTCATTTAGACTTAGGAGGATGCGCTGGACTGGCCATCCTGAATCCGCCACATTTCTTCTAGGACGTCGAGCAGAGTGCTCGCGCTCCAGGCCTGCGTTCGACAAGAATCGTGGCAGTACGCGCCATCTTGGAACAAACACAGTCAGCGGCAAGGCGAAAATAAACGTGTAGCGGCACTTACTGGAGTTGGTCAGCTCCGGCAAGCCCCGCCAGGCATCGCAAGTGATGTGTCTTCGGTGAGCCAGCAGGATCTCGGACAAGTGATGGAATGTCACGGCCTGATTCTTCTTGCCCTCGCCAGCCAGCCTATCAAACTTGAGATACGCCATCAGGAACCAACCCATGGGGAAAACCCACTCAGGCCCCTGATGGTAGTTCCATCCTTTGGCGATGGACATGTCATGGCCGTCATTGGCGTTGTCGTAATCACCCCTGTATTGCTGATCGGCAGGATCCAGAGTTCGCATGCCAAGAGGTCCACGAAGATGTTTGTCCGCCTGTCGCAGAGCCAACACGGCCTTTTCTGGCGTGAACAACTCCGGCGCCACTATCATGGAGAGTGGGAAGTTGGACCGGAACTGATAGTCCGACCACTCTCGGTCCTTGGGTGTTCCATAAACGTCCTTGTAGATTCCTCGTCGGTTTACCATGGCTGGATTGACATCGTACTGAGCGTCTTCGGAGGGATCTTCGGGGACCCAGTAGCACTTTTCGAAGGACTTTTGCAAGAGATCGGACCATTCTTTGTAGGTGACCAATTTCTCGTGGCCGTTCACGGTCGCGTCGACCCCCTTAAAGGGAAACTTGCCTTCACCAGACAGTTTGTCCAGCCATGTCAGAGTGCTCTTCAGCAGACCCGTGATCTCGATCGGCGCTCCGTCTCGAGGGGTGGCGGGCAAACCCTTATTGCCGGCTTTGGCAGATGAGCCCATCTTGTCTTGCCATGTGCCGCAGTTGAATCTGTTTCCGCCGTAAATGATACCCGTCGCCCAGTCGACCCAAATCTTCTGGTTGAACCCTTCGTCCTTCATATCCATGTCCAAGTTCGGCCCAGCGTTGTATTCTCGGAATTCGATGCCAGAGGCGTGCCGCTGCAGGATTTCCTGAATGATTTCGGCCACAGTGCTAGAGTACGCGAATGCCTTTTCATCATCCCAGGGCACCCATTCGTCGTCTGCGGGGAATCGCCGCTTGACCGAATCCTGCAGGATCGCCAGACCGTTCGGGCACATTTTGGTGTAGTCCTGGATGTTCTGGATCATCCACCAGGGCGAATCTCGCGAGTTGTATCGAGGCGTTCTTCCCGAGTCCAGCAAGTTGGGTATCAAACCATGCTTCAGGGTGGAGGCGAAGGCAAGGATGTGTTCCCGAGCTGCCACAAAGTTGCCCGTGGTCAGAAAGAGACCACGCAATGAGATGAAGACGTCTCGACCCCAGCATCGAGCCCATCCGGCGGCAAAATGGGGCAGTCCAGCAGCCAGAGATGCAAGCGGCCTGTCCGGCACTATAGACGCTGACTCCACCATACCGTACATCTGAACAGCGCAGAGAGCCAGATCGTGGGTGAAACTGTGGCTGGTAGAAACGAATTCAGAACACTGTTCGATGACTGCGCGTCTGGCCGCCTTGTACGCCTCAAAGACTACCATGGCGAAGTACTTCGGTCGCAGGAAAGGAGGAACACTGTTCTTAATGATATCGAACTTCTCTTTCAACCAGTCGGCCGGGATCTGCACTCGAGGCAGCCGCTCAGCTTGCCTGTGATTACGAATTCATCAGTATGCTTCATCGAGGAACAGTTGGTTTATACGTACTTGGTTAATCGGCCCGAAATATAGTCCATAGCCCACGTGCCTGCCCGAAGATGAGCGCAGAGTGGATGGCCCAAATCGTTATGCATCATAACACCACGAAGAGGGCCCATCCAGCCTTCTAGTCCACAGTATACCAGCTCGCCATGGCCAGGAATGGTGTAAGTGCCGTCCGTTCCACCGGTCACATCTCGCTCCTCGCCATCTGCGCGGTGTAGAACCACGTTGAGGTCCACTCGATCGAGTTCTGAGAAAGCTTTGTCCGCGCCGGCGATGATGGATCTATCGAGCTCGGCGTTGATACCTCCTCTCATGCTAGTGCTGAACAGCATGATTGATCCTGGTTCAAAGTCGTCAGGAATCACAACTTCGGAGTATGGACCGTCTTGGTCGTTGCCTTTGTGGACCGTCGGTTCCGCCAATTCTCTCAGAGTGGAAGGGATACCTTGGAACTCTTCAGTACTCTCTTTGAATTGGTCTAGGTGTATTTCGAGAGTGGCTCCGAGAATATATTGGACGTCTTGATGGCTGAGCTTGAAAGGCGCAATGTACCCGCGGCCCGAGACACCCTTGTTGAAAGCCGTGTGTGCAACCAGCAGGTAACCTTCATGCGTTGTCGGGTTGACTCGGTGCATCATGATGTAATCACCCTCTTGATGAACGTGACCTTCGATGAACCCACCGGTAGCAAGTTCTTGGTGGAGATGGTTCAAAACCCTCTTGACTGGACCAATACCGCGCTCTTGCTTGTCGTCAGACACCTGATACTTTCGCATGTCGGAAACCAAGTCTAGAAGCTTGGGGTACAGATCGTCGAATCCTTTGTTGGAACCGATAGCGGCGCTGGCAAAAGTCACTAGTGCTCCTGTAGACAGGGCATCCTGAGCGGTACGCTTGTCCAGCGGGGTTTCATTATCGTGCGTTACATCGTAGAAGATGGCGTGAGGCCGCGATCCTTGCAGAGGAGTGACAAGGGCACGTCGAACCGGACCCTTGCCAGTAGGGGATTCAACCTCCTCTTCGTTCGACAGACACGCACCAGCCATGGATCCGATAGCTTTCTCGACACCGAAGCGGTATAGCAAACCCGAGAGATCTTTGGGGTCATGTCCATTGTATGCCTCTCGAACAAGACTGTTGATACCGATCTTGGATACGAACTCCAGGTCCATCTCCTGGCTACCGGTAAAGAGTTCGGCCAGGACGTAAAGGTTCGGGTTGATCGCTCGAGCGGCATCGATGATCTTGACTCCGACATGAAGAGGCGTGGAGTGGCAGTTGTCGAGACGGAAGCCATCGAAGAGATCTGCAAGCTGTTCAGCATACTTAATCATGTGTTGCCACAACCAGGGGTTGTCTTCGGGACCCTTTCCGTATCGAAGCTTGACGCAATCGCCCCACACAATCACTTCTCGTCGCAAGTAAGCTTTGGAAGGATATTCTGCGAAATTGCTCAAGGGATCGGCGGCCCACATCCAACCATTGTTGGCAAGCGCCAGGGCTTCCTTTGGGTGCTTCCTGGTGGCCTCGTTGTCCGGTAGACGGGTAAAGTAGGGCTCGATCAAAGGGGAACTGGGCACAAGTCAGCGATATGCCGCGACCTCGTCATCATTTCATCTAGCACGCACCTGGTAGAAATCTCACCCAAACGGGGTCCGTGGGCATCTAGCCTGGTGTACTTCAATCTCCCCACGATACCCTCTTGAGCGGCCTTCAGATCCCCGCTGCATTCCTGATAGAGGTCCACGTTGATGATATCGACAATCTTTCCCCATAGAGTGGCAGGATCCTCATTGGGTCTAGCGGCCTTCAGAAGACCCGCTGCGGCGGACGCGTTTCCTTTGGTGGCAAAACGTCCGGCTAGCGATCTGTACCCATTCAACACCCCGCTCCTCTTGGCGACTCCTGCCAGGTCTTCGTTGGATTTACCGGAAACATCCTCGCCCGTCCAAGGCTGGGCTTGCGCATTGGCGACTCTCTCCTTCTCGGCTGCAACGTCAAGAACGTAGTACTGCCATATGTTGAGAGAATCAATGGTTTCTCGGATCGCGATGGCAAGGCGGTCTAGGTCGCTGTCGCTGTTCACCCTCGATGGCAAACCCTTTTCACGCAGTTTACCGGAGAGCTCGATCATGGCGGCGTCGAGCTCGACAGCAGGCGCGAGATGAGGCGAATTGGCAGGAGAATAACCTGCTTCCGGGTGTTCGTGGAGCCATGGAGAGTTGTTGGCGGTATGGTTGAGAACAACGTCCGTCAGACTTCCCAAGGCGTATTTTTCCCTGGCCATTTCGAGTGCTTGTCGTACTTGCTTTTCACCTCCATCGTTGTCTGAATCCTTTCCGTCCTTAAGCAGGGCGTGATCGAACATTAGCTGATCGTAAATGGAATACGGACTTCCACTTTCGCCGCGTGATTGCAGCGGCGTGTAGTGGATAAAGTTGTATCCCCGCCTAGAGGCTTCGGCATAATGGCTGTCCCACTCGTTGATAGGACCCTGCCATTTAGCGATGATCGACAGCATGGCGAGGGCATCAAGGGGGAGATGAACTTTGCTATCGCTGCCAGGTACGACTTTGCCAGAAGTCACATCGTGCAACAGTTCGTTGGGCTTCGCCTTTGCCCCTGGAGGCGTACTATCAGAGGTCTCGGTGCTCGAAATGAAGAATGGGGACCGCGCTGGCAGTGTAATGACGGGATCGACGTTGAAGTATCCTTTGCGGCCCGTAATTCGCTTGTCGGTTCCGTCGTACTCGATATAGTAGCAGAATGCACCTGCGGCCGAAATCGGCAGATCTACCTTGATGGGCCTGCGAGGAATATATCAGAACTTGTAAGCTGGACTTGACTGCCGGACTGACTTGCTAACGTCGCTGGGCAACTTCTTCTCCTTCCAGACAGCACGCTCGAATGCTCCGCCGTCTAAGGGGAAGTCGGTTTTCAAAACTCCATTCCGTGTGGCCACAGACCCGGAAGAGAGGGATATTCTCAGGATATAGGGTCGCACCGGAGGTGGAAGCCGGATGTACTAGCGCAAACGGGTGTGTGAGCTGTTGATGCTACAACTCTCTCGCTACACTTACGCTCTTCTCGTAGGATGGCCCTCCATCATCCTCCAAACTCAGTTCCCAAACCTGCAGGAGACTGCCGTCCTTGGAGGCTTCCGAACCAGAAAAGAATGCAATCGCTTCGTCGGCAGGAGTTCTGGGTGTACGCGCTGTGTGGTTGCTGTCAAAGGATTTGCCATTTGCTTTCGGTAGAGAAATGCCAGCGGGTTTGGTAGGCAAAGCCTGAGTGACAACGTCTGCTGCCTTCTTGATTGCTTGCATAGTGCTCGAGTCGCTGCCAACAGTCGAGCTTGAAGAGGCGGACTGTCAATGCAGGTAGCGAAGTCGGACTCGGTTTGCGGAACTTACAAGGGTAGGGATGGGCGGCTGGCTTCTGTGAACGAGGATTGCGCAGCGGGATTGAGGTGATCAAAGGGATGAAGAGGACCTTGGGGCGGAGGGTGGGAGGACCGCAGGAGTTTCCGGACGGGTCGAAAGGGAAGACGACTCGGCTTGAAGGTAGAATGTGATCCAATCAATGGCAGCGGAAGCAAACTCCTCGATAGGCAACGTCGTCATCCGGAGCAGCTTCCGGAGCCCAGCGGTCGGTTAGGCATTCCGGAAAGCCGCTGACCAGTTGTTCCAGTGATCAGTCGCCACGGTGGTTATTTACCGCTAAATAGCTCGCTAAATGTGGCCCATGTGCAGTCACATGAAAGGCGATAGCTGTGAGCGGTTTCATTGGGATCGTCGTTGGTCGACTGGTGAGCCTTTGATCATCCAGAGACCAAGGTGTCGAGATTAAGAGGCTCTCCAATAGTCCAGCAGCTTTGCTCCAGATTCGGCCTGACATCCGAGGTGCCACACCGCGTGTGGACACCTGCTTCGAGGGACAAGCTACGGCAGAACTGGATGGGATGATTTTGTATGTCCATCTCGAATGCTTCGCATCCGTGTTGGCACGCAAAAGTAAAATCAGGCGAAAAACTGTAATGGTAGCGTTTCGCTCTGCAGCGAAATCTGATTCCCACAGGCGATCCTGCTAGTAGTTTGACTGCTCTAATTACACTCACCCCATAGTGTGAAGGGCACGCCTGCAATAGGCTCAGAACCATAGACACCGCAAGAAAGCCCTCTCCGAAGCAAAAAGGGCCAAATCCCGGAATCGAACCGAGAACCACACCCAAGCATTTCCTGATTCAACAGCGACGCCCTAAGGGTGTATCATACCACTAGACCAATTCAGCCTTGATAGATTCTGCCCACCAAATTCTGCTGAAGAAATTGTTTCCTGGCTAATACTTGGGGAGAACTCAAGCAATCGAACAGTACTACTGTGCCTTAGTGGGCCCACCTTAACAGACATCCCTCTTTCGGGTAGACTCCGGTGTGTTGTTCTGCTACCACTTCTCAACACAATGGCGATGCCCTCAAAATGAGAACTAGAAGCGGGAATCTGATCTTCGTGAATCTCATGCCGAGGCTGGGAATCTATACAAAGGATTAGGCTCGAGGAACGGATACGCCCCTGAGTTCGGACATTGGAGCAGCATGCCAGAATCGAGCCTGTCGTGGCCTTCACTGCAGGTAGACTACGGTTCGATGGGAAGGCAGGGCGACCATTTGACGGCTATCTTCGCTCGCCGGCATCATAGTTCGCGTTAATGCGATGTCTGTGGCTGATCGAGCTGCAAGATCCTCTCAACCTTCCACTTTGATGGATATCCCATTTTGATGAGTATCACCAGGAATGGTGTGCACAAAGGCATAGAAGATGAAACATGCTTGATGAATATCACAATGAAATGTTTGTGGCGTTCATCAGGCCACAGGAGGAAAGGGATAGCCATCGTTTACCTATGTGCAAGCAATTCAGTTCGCGGAAGGTGTCAATAGTGCCCTGATACGTGAATGCGCTTGGCCCACTGACGACCGTGCGTGAGTCGTCTGAGGAACCAGATCTTGGGAGATGATCAAGATCCGGTTATTCCGACACTTTATTCACCCGTGCCTGTGCTACCACAGTCCTTCAACATTCCGAGAGCAGGCCGCCCGGCGGGTCATAAGGTCACGCGTAATACCTGTACTTCACCGGACAGCCGGTTCGGTTGACTGCAGATAGACGTAGCTGGTGCCAACGCTTCCAGCATTCGGAACGGCGAGGCTGAGATGTCCACCAAGCCGATTATCAAGACATCGAAGAGACATTCGAAGATACACGCTTCTACTGTGAGATATGCCCGGATAAGACGCGCAAGTCGGAAGGAGCGCGTCCAGACAGTGCTCCTCAATACTTGTGGAAATGATTCACTTGTGCTTGTGCCAGCATCTCGGGAGAATAGAGCACGAGCCTGGAAAGCATTTTCGGAAAGTATCAATGTGTAGATCGAGGCTTTGGCGTCTAAAATATGCTCTGGTGAGCGCTGGGCTAGCATGTTTGCGGGGAGGAAATGCTCGCCGTGGCTTCCACGCTTTGACTTCGAGAAATTGCAAATGCAATAGTGTCACAACGAAGTAAAGAGTACGGGAGGCGTACAAGAGACGATGTGCGGGTAGCAGGCCTCTTGTGTATTGTCGGAACGCTGCGACGATTCCAACCTGCTCCGCCTGTTGAGCGAGACCGGCCTCCTTCCTGTTTCAGGATTCGAATCACGCCGACTTTCTAGAGAACAGTGCCTCTAGGTTATGATTGCGCCTTAAATATTAGACCTATAAGGGGGTCTATGTCATGCAATATCGATGAGCGGGTTACACAAGTTGTTGTACACTACGAATAAAGCAATTCAATCTCAAATGCCGGTAGGGACGCGGGGAGTAGACTAGGGATACCGTCTGACTGCCGATTCAACTCTGGATTCTGAACCCGTGCTTTTTCCTTCGGTCAGCCTGTCGGCGTATAATCAGCGCGGTGCTTGGTATTACCATCAAGCTAAGCATAGCAACTAAGAGTCCGTCGCATCAGTAATCCCTGCCAGGCTCGACTTCAGACGGCCCGCGAATTCTCTCAGGACCTCTTTTCAAGGGAAAGAGGCAAACGCGACACGAGTCGTCTCCTGATCGCTCATGCAATTGACTCAATCAGCGAGTAGCATCCTAAAACTCTCACAGATCAGAGACCACGACGTGTGTTACACTGAATCGAGGCCAAGGAACGGCGACCAGCCTTATCTTCAGCATTTTCAACGGCAGATGCCTTTGCATCGACACCGGTACGTGAAGCGGTCATGCCTATGTTTGGAACCAATCGCTATGAATCTGGCATTCGATGCAGGAGACTTTCACGTACAATTCTCCTCGATACGTGCCCATCTCCTTTTTCTCATATAGATGCGACGGCAGACCAAAGCTGGATGCACACGCCTAAGGGAAGGGGCGAAAAACTCGAGAGTGGTATCATATGAGACGGCGTACTCCCCGTAAGGAGATAGGCGGCACCTGCAGCTTTCGTGTACCAGGGAGCGTGTACATAAGCCTGATCAGCTTATCGACTAGTCGAGAAGCCAGTTCAACACTAGCAGATGCTCTGCAGATGGGATGATAATTCACGCAGGAATGTGTGCCAACATTACTAACAGGTGGTCATCTGCTTGCAGAGCCCGAGACTTGGGCGAGCAGTTCCAGCCCTGAGCTGAGCTGACACAACGTTGGCATGAGTTGGCATGACGGGAAGTTGATACCACATTCGACTTTCCGATTTCGCCAAACAGTGACCGCCGTCTCACAGACCCAGTCTTCGTTGCAGCTCGGGTGCTATGCAGCTTGAGAATGCAAACAACACATCGGAGTCTACCCGAAAGAGGGATGTCTGTTGGAGTGAACCCACCAAGACACACTAGTACTATCGAAATTGCGATTAACTCTGGATCTGGCTCCAAACAACTGTTGTAACATGATCTCTGCCAGCGGACTCCCAACATCGAGGCTGAATTGGCCTGGCGGTATGTACGCCCGGCATCCCGATGCGTCAGGGTCCGCGTGGAAGAGCGGTATTTGTCAGTACCGATATTGCGTTTGGCCGTCCGCTCCAATTTCATAGCTTTTTCCATTGTCAGGAAACCCGAGCCCGAGACTTCATCAACCGCCACGAACGACGGTTCTTCCAAGGTCATGCAGAACTAGAGTTGGCGACAGCGCAGTCGTCTGCCTTTTGAATACTCGCCGTCAACCTCGGACAAGGCAACCAACCGACATATGCACCGCCTTTCCTCCGGAATGCCCCAACATAGATATAACGACGGCAATAAAATGCTGTGCCCCAGCACTCTTGCTCCTGCCTCTCTACCCTCTCAAGCCCGACCTTCCTCTCTCACTCCATGCCTCACCCCGCCTCACCATCCCCTCTCACAAACCTCAACGCCGATCTGCCCGAACTGCATCCAGGTGATAGAGTCGGACAGTATCGTAGTCGAACGGAATGAAACATCGGAAGCAAAACACGGTCCCAAGCAGCGCGGGCGGGCGCGTCCAGCCAGGCGAATGAAGTGACAGGAGAGCCATCAGTGCAACTCACTTGTATGCACGCAGCATTCCCGCTCCCGGTCCACCTCGTACGCTCGCTTCCCCCATCGCCCATCATTATGCCCGTCGGAGGACTCGAAGGTGCGTATGAACCGATTACTGGAGTCTGTCCCTGACCCCGCTTCCCAAAGGATGGCTCGCGGCTACGCAGCAGCTGCAAAGGCTGCCCCTCGACGTACTCAAGGATACTCGCCTTGGTATCGACGTCAATCACTATGTCCGGCAGCTGCTCACGAGCGAGGACTACCGCGAGCCCATGGTTGCCGCCGTCGGAGGCTATCCTACCGCACTCGCGAGCGTCATTGAAAAGCAGATGAAAAGCCTCGAGGATATGCGCATCACTCCTGTCCTCGTTTTCAACGGTCTACCCATGGCCGCCACCAGGAAGACGCTCTATGGAGGTGGGCGACGGAACCCCAGCTCTCTTCCTGGCACACCCGCGAGCACCACGCGATCTCTTCCCGGAGGCTCCGAGTACGGCGGGGCTGGACCGGCAGGCGGATCTCAGCCGTTCCTCTTCACGGACGCGGAAGCGCAGCGTATGGAAGCTCAATATCGGGATGCTGCTTGGCAGCGATACGAAGCGGGTGAACCAGATGCGGCGGCCTCGATATGGCAAGCGGGACCGCGAAAGGGGATGTGGATAGATCCCGCAGAGATCACCAAGCTCGTGTGGAGGGTCGTCAGGCATCGCTACATCGAGTTTATCGTGGCGCCATACAGCTCTCATGCACAGGTATGTCGCTGTTACCCACCGCCTTCAACGCCTAACCCTCCTTCCAGCTCGCCTACTTCCTCAACCATCCAAAGTCGTATATCCACTCAGTATGCGGTCCCACGGAAATGTTGATGTATCCGACGACCCGAGTGATCCATTCCATCGACTTTGCGACATCATCTTTCAGCTTCTATGATAAGCAGATCATCATGCAGCACCTCGCTATAGGCCCTGATCAGCTTATCGATCTTTGTCTGCTTAGCGGTAACAATATTCTCCCCAGGTGTCCGCTCTTGACTCCGAGATCACCACAATACATACCCCAGGAAATGCTGCCCCCGCCGGGACACATCGCCGCCGTTCTCAAACAATCAATGACTGGCATACGGTACCTGCTGAGCTGCCAAAATGAACCGTCTATCCGGGAAACGGGCTATACGGAATCTTTTGTCAAGGCTCGTGCTGCGGTCCGGTTCGCGCTCGTCATGACCGACGAAGGCACCTGCGCGCCTCTTCCCCTCGTCTGTGCCGCCGCTGCACCGATACTTCCATCCGACAGCACACTCTTCCAGCCCACCAAACCCAGTAACACTTTTACCGCTCCCGATATTCCCAGCGATCTCGACACCATCTTTTCAAGCAGGCTACCGGAAGAAATGTACTACTATCTCAGCCGCGGGCTCGTGTCGCCAGCCATCCTCGGATGGGTCAGTTCCGGAAGACTGGAGGAACCACGGCCATTGGACGATGGCGGGAAGATCGAGTACCAAAAGTTTGTCGCCAATGTGCTCACGCGCGGAGAGACCGCGCCGCGTAACATGGCCGTGACACTGCTTTTGGCGCACTTGAATCCTGCGTGGAGGGACCAGCATGCCATCGTAAGTCGTGATTGTCTTTCCCCTAGTCTACACGCAGCCTTATACCCTCTTTAGTATGCCTCCTACTACTTCGAGGACCAGCCAAATTGGAGAGAAAACAAGCTGCAAGACTTGCGCAGCTCGGGACTCATCGCGCGCTCTACGAAATGGACAATACCAGGCGTCGTCATAGATGACGAGTTGCGCCAGCAAAACGTGCGTCTTCGTCGCTTTTACCATGTCCGCAAGCTGATCTCCGTCGTCCAGTCTTCCAACATCGACTTCAAGCTTTGCTTGGGTGCCACAAAGGGCGCCGCATTCGCTGATCTCTGGGCGGCAAGCGAGAGTAATACCAAAATTTTAGATCGCAAAGACGAACTTATAGCGAATGCGCTTCTGCGGTTCCTGTCATTGCGAGGGTAAGTCGAAGTTCTCATAACCGGCAGCAGCAAATGCTCACGCTTTACCAGGTTCTTGGTCCTCCCTAAAAACACACAATCTCCCATCGGAGAAGCCCTTTACAAGGCAATCTCCTTGTCGCGCTTGAATGATAAATTCCAGGAACCGCTCTATATTGCTCTAGAATTGATTCGCGCGGGAGCCCTCCACGGCGACCTCTGGGATCGCGAGGAAATCAGCGGTGGTGCGAGCATGAACAATCGTGAGTTCGCGGGATCGTATGCCGCGTGTCTTTCGCTGATTGCATTGGGTACCAGCGAGTGACAACCAATGCATGCTACTCTTCATGCGATCCATCAGCATCCTGCCTCTTTTGTCACGAGTAAGGATGCAGTCGTCTCTTTCTGCCGATGTATGCTGACTTCCTCATCTAGAACAAGCCATGGTCGGGGCCTCTGAGTCGAGAGCTTTTGGTCTTCAACTCCTTCATCAATGGCCTATCGAGGACATTGCGACTCTTGATTGAAGCTATCTGCGTGCAGATGCTGATGAGCGGCGAGGCCAAGAAGCACCGAGACGACTTTCCCGAAGTTGCATGCGGTACGTCCGACCGAAGATGAGGGAGAAGCGTTTCTGAAAGATTGCGCTTCTTTAGGCCTGCCGTTCCAGAATGAAGTCAACACAGGGTTCGGGATTCTCGTCAAGGTCTTCATTGACGCCACCGTCGCCTTCAATGATGGCGAACCTCTTACGGTGGACAATGCAAAGACGCCCGAAGTCCAGGTTGCCAAGGAGAGCGCGATCGGAATTCTCGAGGACACCTTCATTACGATCAAGGCACCCGAAGACGAACTGAAGCGCGGATTCAGATTTTGGGATGCGGTTCGTCTTTCTTGTCTACCTGATTGACTGCGCGGACACTGACGCCTGCTCTTTAGCTGTATATCGCTGTCAAGCACATAGGTCCATCGACGGGTTTGGGCATCACACAGGAGCTTTACCACGTGTTCGAGAGGACAGACAAGTGGTTGAGACCTTACAGACCAGGCGGGATGTAGGTATGAGGAGGATGAGATCTTGTGCGGGAGAGAAGAACTTAGATCACAAGGTGACCTGTGATTGTTATCATTGTTTTATGTTGCATATCGCATTGCCTCGGAACAGACAAGGCTATCAGGTGCCACGCCGGCTTAGAGACACTGGCATCGATCGCAGAATCTTTGCTGTTGACGGCAGGAGCCAGGCCCCCGGGTAGCGTATTCGGAATAAATACGGGCCATTCTACCAACACTTTCCAACCTCGCCACATCTCCCCTGCTATACCCCGACAGACTCTCCTAGACTTCGCATCTATGATCGATCTGGTGACTCTTGCCTTAATCGAAAACTAGAACAAAGCAGGTCAGCTTACGTGCATGGCATTAGGGATAGGCTCCTACCGAATTTGAGGATGAAGTTTGTCATGATCGCACCCAGAAGACAGATGCATAATATCGTCTAAAGCGCGGGGTTTCGATTTTCGTAAGCTTCTACATGCTCAGAAGAACGAAGGCGGCAACTCACCGGGCCCAAGCGGTCGTCATAAGGCGCTCCACTCCTGGTTCGAATGGCCTTCGCTCGGTATTGATATATGATCAGGGCATACACCATCACACCCATGGCAACGAGGGTGTACAGGGCCGCACTGATTTTGCCGACCTTGTCTCCGAAATTGAGCAGCCCTACGGCCAAACCGCCGAGGACGACGGCAAAGTGTAGCCAGGAAAGAAAGGTCCGCTCGTTGGCAAAAAAGACCTTGGGTTCGACCCGCACAGGCAGGGCGATCCGTTTCTGGGCTGTTCTCTAAAGGTGGAGTTTCAGGCGATCAGTCCGACGAGAACAATTGCTCTGCAGGAAGCGCAGATTGCTACTTGCCTGTAAAAGTGGAGCGGTCGACATAGTGAAGACAGCCGAATCTAATGAAGGACCGATCTGGGTTTGAGGGTAGGGCCGCTGTTCCTGAGAGTGTTGAGATGAAGAAACCGATATGGAGTAGGCAGGAATGGACGGGTTGCTGATAGAGCCTCAGGCTCAAGGACTTCTGGAATCCTGAATCGTTTTTTCTAAGACTCGTCTGCCGCATGCAAGAAGCTTGAGAAACGTGCGTCACGCCCAGGAATAGCAAGCTAAGCGGTTGCTATCAAGGTGACTACCCACAAAGTAAACAAGCGGCTATCCATGCAGACAAACAGCTAGACAGATCAGACAGACAAGCTGACAGACACGTCCTTCTACCAATTCGTCCGCCCAGCTGTCTAGCTGCTCGATATGGTTGGCGAGCTTTGGGTACAGTGTTCGAGCTGTTCGCGAGTCCAGAACCTCCGAAGTGTCCAGCCTCGCGAACCAAGTCTTTTCGCCCCTGAGACCCACAATCTTCCTTTGCCCCATTGCTCAGGCATCAGGCAACTCGCAATTGTAGTAGTACTTAGTGATGAAGCATTTGCGAGTTGCACCTCGATGGCAAGTAACGGTCTTCCGCTCTGCCTTTGCATGCAGCACGTTTGGCACCGGTCATGAAGCGCTCCTACCAACGTTAGCTCCATCGCCGAGCTCAGCTTGTGCGAACTCTCCTGCAGTAGCGAGGCCACGGAACGGGAGCTTACCCTTGTCATCCATCACAGCGGAACCCTGGTTGATACTGTGAGTAGGGGTGCCACCAACGGCTCGCAAACGGTATTTCTTATCGGTATCTGGGCTCAAATCTCATCATCTCGGTGACACCACAAAACCGATCCGAGAACAGTAGAATGCGGCATACACGGCCCTCTTGGGGCTCGATAGAAGGTCTTTGGAGGCGTGAGTGGGATGGGAGAGGTGTGTGTCCTACATTGTATCATGCATTAGCCTAATTGCTGACCCAGGACAGTATGGAATGCAAAGGGCGACTTCAGACGGTCCTGAGACAGGCCATAGATCCAGGTGGCGAGTTCGTATGTTGGCTCGTCTGATTTGAGCTCATGTACTATCGAGAGGGCATTGAGTTAGGCAGTGGAGAGCCCAGTGTTGCTATCGTCGACGATTACACACAAATCCGTCACCGTCAGAGACTCCGAGAACCGCTTGCGAATTGTGCATGGACAATACCCTTCACGCACGAAACCATGTATGACAGCGGCTTGACAGCAGCCTGAGCATAATGGACCGAGCTTTCGCAGCTGGCCAAGCAGATAAGATGGAGGTGAATTAGACTAACCGAGGAGAGCTCCGAGAAGTTTAAACAATGAACAGCTGTTGAACATCAACATCAACATCAACATCAACATCAACGTGCTTCATCACGTCATGTTGCGACAAAGTTCTCTTCCCATATCTCATTTACGGCATACAAGGCCCTGCAGAAAGCAATAAGAAGGCGGGATCATGTTATGTTAAACATGACTCGGGGGATCCCATTTCCGCTAATAAAGTGTACGTCTGCTTGTTGCGCAAAGCAGATGCCGGCGGATAGCTCAACACCCTGATCAGCACTGGAGCGCACTGGCAGATAATAGCTCGTCTAGCTTCTCGTCTTGCAAGCTGACTTCCAGCAGCTCTTGCAACTGTTGATCAGCATGAAGATCCTAAATATGATCCTGACGACCAGGTCAAAAGCCTTATCATGTGTCGTATCATGCCCACATTCCAATGTCTGTTCCTCAACCGCAAGCACTCATTCTCGCAATCAAGAATTTACAAAGCGACAACCCTGCCTCAAATCTCACTGAAAGTGTTCCGATGCAGGTCAATACATGTTGTGATACTGTGCATGGATATCGATGCCAACCCAGATAGCTCCCGGAATGCGAGCGATCACGGGTTAAACACCTCTTTCCCACCACCGCACTTCGCATGAAATTCATTGCCGCCACAGAAACGTCCGAAGAATCGCTACCCTCAATTCACATACACACCGGAATGTGAACGGGGGGCTAGTGATATCAGTATGACTGTATTCCGCGGCTTCCTGAGCTATCCCGTCCCGTCAGCATGCGTGCGGGTCTACCGACCGCGTGAACGACTGTGTTAGTGGCAGCAGCAAGAAGCGTCCGAAGTCGTAAAGGCGTTCGTACCCTTCTTCTGCAAGTTGCCTGACTATATTTTTTTAGATTGCGACTAACGCAAGGCCGCACTTCTCGCTCATCCGAGACGCCTGGCTCCCGACTGATAATGGGTATCCTCAAGAGTTGATCACTGAATGTATCGCTGGCTGAGACGAGGTCCAGGTTGAAGGATCGCGCCACCTCCAGTAGTATGCCTTACGGGGAGCTTTGTGCTAATTGTACAGCTGAAGAACTCATCATTCGCTGTTTCCTGTTTGATTCGTGTCTGGTCTATGGATCTATGAGAACAGTCGTATGTATAGTCAGCCTCTTAAGCGCTCACGATCGGTGTTTGGCGGCACAGTCATGCCTGGCGAGCGGCCTGTGGCGCCTGATGAGCCAACGACCATGCTCGAGTAGACAGCCGGCTAGACAGCCATGCACCATTGGCCAGCCGACAGACTACTGACGCAAACGTGCCATGCAAATAACGCGCCAACGACAGAACGCAGTGAGTCGGCTGGTAAACCCAGAAAGCTGTCCAGAATGTCCAGATGGTACAGCAGCAGTACAGGAGCTACGTATCCACGTAAGCCAAGCTGTAAGCCAGCTTGCTAGCTAGCTAGCCAGCTCGGAAGAGCTATCGAAAGCTCCGCAGAGCTCTTCGCAGGGAGGGATGGTGAGAGCTAAGGTGCGGTGCGCCCATGAGACTGCATCGCCAAGTCAGCAAGAAAGGCACACGGCTCGAGGTACAGACAAAGTTTCCGATAACCTGGAAAGTGCACTCATTAGGGACCGATTGCCCTGTTATCGCATGCTGATGCTTTGGTGGATCAAAGAGGGGATCTTCCGGAATCGCTTCTAGGGCCATTCTATATTGGCCCTTCACAATCAGGACAATATCAGGTCTGGCCGAGTCCCGACACCACACTTTCCATCGTTGCGATAGACTTCCCCTATTGATCATTGTGTCAGAGCACAAGTCCCGATAAACATCTTCGGTCTACACGCTTGCAGCAACCTTGGGACATTTGTCGGAACGCTGTCTGTTGACTTTAGCTACCACCTATCGTGTGGACGTTGGCATAAATACTGAAAAAAGCGCCAGCGCTCCTCATATCGAGAAGTCGGCACGCTCAAGTGACTCGATTCGTGGACTTGTGGATCGAGATTCGGTTCAGGGCGTCCTCAATTAGAACCAAGCCACAGGCAAAGCGTTCAGGAAAGGATTCGATGGAGACGATGTACGAGACGGCCGGCAGGGATAAGTGGATGGTTGCGTTTGAGCGTATCGTACGCAGTATCGATTCTGTTCTATGGCACTGCGTGAGTGGCTCAGGATCCATGGCCAACCAATTTGTACCAACTACTCATTCCGCACAACAGCACGAAGAGTGGGTTGTCATCCTGCCAATGGCTCTCATCCTCGCCTACCTTTCGTACACCTTGCAACTGTCGACAACATTTCCCTATTTCACACACCTTCCTTTGTGCGATACCGCAAGTTCTGGTAACAGGCGGTCCAGCGTTACACCACTACCTCTATATAAAGCGGTCAAAAGTCGTTCTGACGGCTCTCTGCTCTTCGCTTCCGACTTCACGATCCGCCCTACGACGGCACATACTCCTCTCTGGCGACGCAACACTCCATCTCACGTTCCGGCCCGACCTTCACCTCTGCGCAAGTCTTTCACGCAGAACGATTCCGTACGGCCCCACATGGACCTTGCGTGCAAAACGTCTTACTTTTCGCCTCACACACCATGCTCCGAAAAGCCAGTTCCGGCTTCGTTTGCACTTCCTCAACTCGCAAACCGATGTTTAGCCATGGACGACGCGATGACTATCGCAGGGGCGATCTCCGATATCACGTCGACATTCGCTGGCAGTGAAGGTTCATCAGCCTGTGCTGCGTCTTCCCGAGTACGATCTCGAGGACCACCAAAAAAGGCAAAGTCGATGGACAACTTTCGGACTACGCTTTTCCCACTACTGGAGACCGACGAAGCACAACCCAACGGCAGTATATGGGGTTTGCCCAAGCAGCAGCAACGTATGCAAGGCAAAAGACGAAGATGTTCAGCGTTATGAATCCGACGGCTTTATGTTGGTGATGTCGCAACCCAGCCATTGAAGGAAGTAATCTCGCCGGCCAATAGCTCGCCCATGGACATTACAAGGACGATGTATCTGCAACTAGCTGTTTCGAAAAATGTAGCCATATCTGACTATAATTGTAACTGTTCTTTAGATTCGTGTAGCACCTTATCATCGTTGGCTTGATTTCAGTGCTTGGTCGTTAACATAGAGTGAGCCATGAATCGTCGACAAATGCAATGTAGCGCGAGCTTTGATGTATGTTACAAGTTGGGAATGAGATCGTGAAGGACACTGTTCAGTGTTTCATGCCTGTCATGAACAAGGAATTGTCGCCTAGAATCGTGATGGGGGCCGTGGATACCAGGTTCTCGCGCCGAACAAAAAGGCAGCATAAAGATAACCGGGTGTCATGTACTTGGGAATTTGCTGTGTTATTGACAATAAGTAAGGCGACATGCACACTTGACACGTATGACGTACTTGTCGAGCTACACAATAATGTCAAGCTTATCCGAGGAAGAATCGCTGGCGGCCGAAGTCTCTGGGCTGGATTTAGCCGTCGCCTTATCTCCTTTCTCCATGTCATTTGGCTTGCTCGCGATGACAGTCTCCGTGGAGAAAGTTCCTGCCGGTGTCATGCTGGCGAGTCCGCTGGTCGATCTGAGGATGTCCCGTTGTATGTCTCCAACGATCCGCTCCCGCGTTTCTTCAGAAAGATCCGAGACCCTGACCCCATGCAGAGCCAGCTCTTCCAATCTAGTTGCCGATGTGTTTTCCGTCTCGGGGAAGATAGAGGGCTTTGCGTTGGGAAATACCCACATCTGCCAGTTATCTCGCAAGCGCATCTTCTTGTCGCGCACTTCCAGAATGTGACTGAGCTGAGCGACTTCCTGAACCAAGTCTTCGTCGGTTGTAACCTGCCGAATTCTATTGAAGGAGGCAATCATGGGAATGTCCACCCATCCATGTGCGTCCATCTGAACGAGCGGAAAGAATGTCAGTCGTGATACGGCTGAAAGATGAGACAAACCGAGAGTCACATACCTGACCTTTCAAGAATTGGTCCATGCAGAGGTTGTGTATGCTGAAATAATATTCGATTTGACCGAGGATGTAATAGCGAAGAGTATCCAATCCAGGGATCTCCGTGACGGGTCGTTGCTGCGGCATGTACGCCATGTTGTAAGGCATGAAGGCCTGCTGTCCTCCTTGTTGGGCATTCGCAACAGCCTCATATCCGGAATCGCTTCCTGATGATGATACCCCTGTCCCATTTGTGTTGCCTCCGTAATAGTATCCTTGGCTGTAATACGGGTAAGGAGCTTGTCCGCCATACGGCACAAATCCTGGCGCATTGACCGCTGCTGCCAAAGTCGAGTCAAATGGTAATCCATTATATGCACCAGGTGGCGGCGACAAGAGGGTCGATTTCGTATGGCCGCGAGGTGACATCGCCATGCTGCTATCTGCGTATTTTGACCCGGAGGAATTGGCGCCACCTCTTGCAGCCTTGCCGCCGTGACCGCGACCACCTCGACCCGCGGAAAGTCCACCACGTCCAGCATCTCTCATCTGCACGTGATGGTTGTTTGTTGTCGATGTCGAACCACCTGTACGTGCAGAAGTGGAAGAGGGCTGTCCTTTCGGTCGATCGCTGACTGGCGCTTTCCGCTTCGGGCTATCGATCTCTGCACCATGTGACGAGGATGGTACAGACTGTCCGCTCCCAATTTGGCGCTCATTCGTAGCCAATGTGTCCCCAACATCCATAGCAATGACACTCGTTGAGTCAATTTCCCCATTCAGGGGCTCCGATGGATTTGATTCTCGGCCATTTTCTAGGAATATCGGGACAAGGCCAGATGACAGACCAACGGGCGTTCTCCCCTCCATGGCGATTCCGTGAGGTGATTTGACTGCAGCGGTTTGCTTGCTTGAATTGGATAAAGGCACTTTCGCTTTTCTACTCGAATTTTCTGCCGCTACTGCTGGTGCCGTATTCGTGACCGCCTTGCCACCCGCCTTCGCTGTCCCGTGCGGACTTTTCTTTGTGCTCGTCTTGCTAATCCCCTGATAGACGTCGTCAGGGGCCGCGGAAGTAGAGGTACGCCGTTTCTGCTTCGCCCCTTCGACGCCGCTTTGCAAAGCGGCTTTCCGCGCTTTCTCAGCTCTATCAAGGGCTTCCTGCATTTCCGCAGGTGGTATTGGTGTCCACTTCTTCTTCTCTGAAACCCCAATATGGTCAGGTAAAGCGGAAATAACACATCACGGACGTTGCCTGTCAGTCGCTACTCACCCTTCTTGCTACTAGTGGCAGCGGGCCTTGCGGTTTCATCATGTTCCTTGTCCTTCTTCTTCCCTTCAATACCGGTCGATCCAGGCAGCTTTGCTGCGGACGCAGCGATATCTGGCCAGAGATGATCATCCGCAAGCCGCGGTGGTGGCCCGCCGAGAGCCTTGATGCTTCCACCTGATGGACCTGATGCTGACGCAGCGTCGCGTCGACCTGAAGCTGCGGTTGTCATCTCTACGGAGGCAAGCTTTGCTGTCTGTTTGCCGGTTGCGGCCTTCCCTGTTGTTCCTGATGATGTTTGTGTATTTGCGTGACTCGCGGAGGCGGCGGGTAACTTTTTACTTTGGTTTTCCTCTATCCTGTTCGAATTCTTCTTGCCCGCATTGTTATTCGTCGATTGAGATGCCGGCACCGTTTCGCTCAAAGTGTTAAAAACTGTTTTGCCGTTTCCCGCACTGGTCTTGACCTGCTTTGCAGTTGTCGACTTCATCTTCTCTTTGCGTAATTGCCAAACGTTGACGGGAGCCGCAGTTGAGACGGGCTGGATCTCGGACTTCGCGACCTCGGGTGCGGCCGTTGCCGATCCCGATATAGGCTTCGTGTCTCTGTCAATTCCTGTTGTTATCGTCGATAGCGAAGCCCCGCTAACATCGGTCATATCTGCTTTGCGCTCGGCGGCGGGATCTTGTGAGCTCGAGTTGGGAGCTGCGGATCCGTTGACGTCCTCGCGTAGCCCGACTGGTATTTCCGATTCCAAGTCCTGCTTTGCGCAAGAGACTGTTTGAGCCGCAAGCGGACTAGACCGCCATGATGCGGCCTTCATGCCCAAAGACTTTGGAGTGGAGCCGTCCCTCTCCTTTTGTTGTTGTTGCTGTCTTCTAGTAGGTTCCGCCGTCATGCCGTCCTCATGTGACGATTGCTGATGCCGTGACTCCTTGTCTCCCCTGTCATGGTCTTTCCTTCCTTTTTCAGCTGATCTGCCTTTGAGCGGTCTGTCGTGATTCGTGTTCTCGTCTTGGGCAGTTCCGTTGATGATGGGTTTCTTGGCTTGCTGCCGTTGGCGTCCGCTTGTGTTGCTGGTATTACCCATATCCTTCTTGTCACCCTTACTACTCTGATGTGACTTGAACTTTCCCGTTACCTCTTGCCATCCCTGCTCCGCTTCATCTGTTGGCGTTTCCACCAGACCCGAGCCTTGTCCCGAGCCTTGACTGACGGAAAGAGTTGGGGAAGCTTCGGCGGTCCGCTTCGGAATCGATGAGGAACCCGCTTTGCTCTTCCCTGTCCGTTTGCTGCTCGTTGCCTTCCCATCCGTGGCGACTATGGTGCTGAGTTTGCCATTCGACGGTGACTCATCGCGTGGCGTGGCTGCTTTGCGGGCTACGCTGTCGACGGCTGGCGTGGATGTTCTGATACGCTCAGCGTAAGAAACGGCAGCAAGAGCTCGGAATGTCGACGTGGAAGCGGACGACGCTGTCACAGGCAAAGTCGTCTCTTGCTTCTTCTCGGCGGGCGTATCCTTGGTCGTTGCGTCTGATGTCGTCTCTGAGGCTGCATGCTGAGAAGTCGGGATTTGCCGCTCCTCGTTGACGACCTGCGAGGGTTGTGCCAGAGTCGAAGGTGTCATGGCCTTTTGCAGTCTCTCAGAGCAGCGAGGTATTCCAGGTGATCGAGGCGCCACCAAGCCTGCGTCCTGTATTGAATGAGAACGGGGCGCGTCAGTGAGAATGCAGCGAGGAAGAGCAGCGGCACGGGATCGCTCACCGATGATTCGCGAAATGTCCCGAGGCTATGTGCGAGCGCGGGCAGTGTCCCGAGTTGCGGTGTGTGTACGGGGTTGGGGGAGGAGATTGGCGTACGCTACGCTGCGATCAAGCTCTGTACTGTACGGACGTACTTAGTTGCGGCGACCTGCTTGCTTGCTTGCTTGCTCAGAGTCAGAAAATAGGCGGGCGCGTCATTCATGACCAGGCGGCGGAGAGCAAAGCGTCAACCTCCGTCCGCGCGAAAGAAGCCAAGCCAGCCATCCGTCCGTCTATCCATGTCTCACAAAGTTGAGCGTCCGTCCGTCCGTCCGTTCCCTGTCGTCCTCTTTACGCAGATAGTCGCCATCACACCACCAACGGCCATGTCCACCAGCGACCAGGATCGATCCTCTCCCGTAGACGGCGAGGCTCCCGCTACAACTCTAGAAATGTCGTTTCCCAAAAGGCGGCTGCGCATTCCAGGAATCGAGGATCTCGTCTTGCCGTCCTCGAATCATTCCGATGATCCCCAACCGTCCAGGAAAAGGGTCAAACGGGCCTTCAAGACATCACCGACACCCGGAATCATCTACATATCAAGACTGCCGCCCGGTATGACGCATCAAAAAGTCAAGCATGTCTTGAATGGGTATGGAGAAATCGGCAGGATCTATGCGCAGCAGAAAGATGGTAAGGCGTGGTAGAGTCTACCCGAATCGTCCGAATGTTATCTCAAAGGCCTTTTGCTGCATAGCTCCACTATCGACCGCAAACAACCAGTCACGCAAACGTAAACATGCATCGGCCAACTACACCGAGGCCTGGGTCGAGTTCAAGGACAAGAAGATTGCAAAAGTCGTAGCAGAGATGCTGAATGCTCAGACAATTGGAGGAAAGAAGGGAGACCGCTGGCGGGATGACATCTGGACAATGAAGTACCTGAGCGGATTCAAGTGGGAAATGCTGGGCGAGCAAGTCGGTGCGTTGCGACTTTCGGATTACTGACGTGTCTGAAACCCGTCTGATCGAAATCATCGCTTCTTACTTCCAGCATACGAAAGACAGGCCCACTCTGCGCGATTGCGTCAAGAATTATCCAAATCCCGAGCAGAACAGTCAGAATACCTCAGGAACGTCGAACTCGCCCGAGTGCTCGAGAAGCGTAAAGCGAAGAAACAGGCTCAAGCCGGCGATCAAGATGGAGACGCTCAAACAACCAAGGCGCACAATGACAAGGCGCAACGCGTATACAAGCAGAAGATGCTTGTAGGCAAAGGTCGGACGGGGAATGGTTCCGGCGAAACAGGAGGACGCGAAGATGGCCGGAAAGCGGATGTCATGGCCGGGGTGATGGACAGTCTGTTCTGAACAGAAGCTGGTCGTAGCATCCGTCAAGGGCGTTGTAACTTGTAGTACCTGTCGGCATGTTGTATTGCGCTTGGAGAACCATAATCAAAGCCGTGTGACGATTATCAGAAATCAGCTATAAAGGCCGCACTACGCTATCATGCATTTTGCTCTCATATCTCATGGATTCAAGTAGCTCGATCGCCCATAATTGATTGATCGCGCCCTGAAATTCTGAAACATGGGAGGTCCCGACAGATGATCTTCTTGACATTCCAAGCCGCGACATTCGGACACGGTCCACGACAAACGGTCCTTCCTCTGTCGAAACATGGGCCGGAAGAGGCAAGTCCCCATCTCGCAGCGTGACGATGCCACCGGCGTCACACCCAAACAGAAAAAAATCGTCGGCAAATCCCACAAAGCTACTCAATCCACCATCTCATCGTTTCACACCCTTCTCAAGCGACAAGCTCAACTCAAGCGAGCACTCTCGAGGGACGGCTCTTCCGCTCAAGCTGCAGTACTGCACGCGCAATTATCGGAAATCGCCAGCGCAATCAACGACCTCGGCGGACTTGACTCGTATCAAAAGGCTTCGTCGCTCGGTCAGTCGAATCAACGGGGAGGAGATAGTTCAGTTGTGCTCGTCGAGTGGCTGAAGGAGCTAGGAGAGGCAAAGTTGCGCGAAGATCCACTGGGACAAAAACGGAAATTGAGGTAAGTCTGGCTATCTTGACTATCACGCAGTAGCGATCTCTCGCTGAACGATCACAACTCACTGTCGCTTAGAATGCTAGAAATTGGAGCCCTCTCGCCTGACAACGCCGCGGCGAAGCGGC